>BPLR01008112.1:0-23076 GCA_021605095.1 Caerostris extrusa | reverse complement strand
TCTCCCCTCAGGGTGTCTCTGTATCGATTCGCTACTGAATAAAAGATTCTATTTCAGGTGGAACATAGAGTCTACGGTAGTAAAGAGTCGGTTGCTCGCAATGGAACATTATTGAGCGTTGTAGCTGTATCGGCAGATGTGCTTCCAAACAAGATTGAATGCTCGGTTTACATGGGACGTTTAATCTTCTTCGTTGTTCAGGGATCTTAATGTTTCTCCAGTTACACGAACAGTTAAAAAATACATTAGTGGCTTCTTACTTTTAAGAATATTTAACTGTACTCTTTCTATTTCGATGACGTAATCGTCCTGTGAAATCCTGAAATATGCAACAGGAATTTATATATATATTGTATTTATTAAAATGTGTTGAAATAAATTTTATATCAAATTGTTGTTTCATTTTTGATAGTGGAGTTAAAAATTATTAGCCCATTATATCATTTTTTATCTCACTGGAAGAGTTTTGGTATTCATTCCCAGGAGAGAGGAATGTATGCTATTTGACAAGTATATAATAACGCCTTACTCAGTAATTGTGGATAGTTATATGACAAGCAATTACTGTTTTGTGTTAATAAGAACAACCTGTCAGTCAAATATGATAGCATATATTCGGTATCACGTATAATGAGACCCAGGAAATTAAACAATGTCTGTGTGTCCTTCACAGGTTGGAACAACAACAGATTGGATATGAGCAATACCATGAGTTGTCCCATCATGATTGGTGATAGACACTGAGCAGAAAAATGTCTACTCCAATGAGAAGTGAGGGAAGCTCACCTTCATAACGAGTCGACCAGAAGTGATTGTTTCTTCTTTCTTTTTTTAGTGAAAAAAGACGGAGAGGCTGGAAAGAGTCCGCCTGAAATGATGTTTGTTCTTTCACGTTTGTGATAATTAAGACCTGACGGCAGACCAGGCTGGGATTCCCGCAAACTGTTTTTTGAAAATGAACCCTGTACTTGTGATTTAATCGCAATGTGATCAAATGTTATGTTTAATTTTTAATTTCTTTGTGTAGAACCCAGAGTAATTAGATTAGATGCAAACTCTATGAGAACCCTTTTTTGAAAATTTAGTCACATGAATTCCTTCAGCTCTCTGATTTGTATAATCTCATATGTAGTGCTTATTCAATCATATTGCAATTTTGTCTCTAAAATCTTATTTTTTATAATTTCATTTAATTTCTTTTTTTTAATAACATTTAGAGTTCTTTATATTTTCCCATTGTTATATATATATCCAAAAGAATATATATAATTTTATTACCTCATCATAATTAGAAATCATTAAAAATTGGTATTTATTCATTATGGTTCTGGTATTTAATCCATTTCATTTTTTAATTTATGTAATTATATTTTGTTTCTTAACTCTCTTTCAATTATTAGTTTCAGTTTATTTTCATTCTTGTAAACAGTTTTTATAATTGATTTTTATTGCAATAAAAAAAAAAAAAAATTGTTTTCATTTTTTTTTCAGTGAAATTGTTCTGGGTTTAATATATTTTTGTATTAATTTAATAGTTTCAAAATATGTTTCGAATACGTATGAAATTCAAAACAATTTACATACATAATGAAAAAATGTTTTTAAAATAATTATTAAGATAACATCTTCGTGTTTTTAAGTGGTGAATGTAATATTAATAATAATTATAACATATTAACAGATACTGAAGAAATAAGATTTTTTTTACTGTTTCATTGATAATAATTAGATTTATATTCAAAATCTTAATAATAGTACTATACATATAAAACCGTCAAATACATAAAATTTTGTCAATTTTTGTAGACTGCTGTTTTTCTAATGTATAATACATACACAAATAAATGAATAATCAACAACTTTAAAAATATCATATGTAAACTTCATAAAATTAATAAGCTAATAAATAATTAATAAAAGTAATTAAAACTTGATGAAATAATTTAGAATATAATCTTCTTTGTAAGTTATAATAAATTAATAAAAAATAACGATCAGGTTAGGATAAAGGCTTCCATTTTACAAGGTACATCCTTTTGAAATTGGTAAATTTTCATATAGATCCAAAAAAGATTTTTGCAAAATTCATTAATTAACTTCTTAATCATAGCTTACAAAAATTCCACAAAATACTCATTAATTTCTAAACTAAGCTCTTATCAACGATTGAATTAAATCTATAGTTCATAAGCTCTATTATTTTCATTTAAAAACAAACATTTTAAATGAAAATAATCTCTTTAAAATGCTCAATCATCCACTCTTTCTACATACTCTATGTCGTTTACATTTAACTCACACAATTACACATTCTTTTTTTCTTTTAATATTCCAAAAACTCCATTCAAGAAAATATCCAATTTACTTAGAACTTTATTAATATTTAAACGATAAAAAAAAAGAACTTCTACTTTCATCGTGTAGTAATTTTAGGATACACCGTTCCCGTGCCGAAATATATTCATATATAAATATATATAAGAACAAAATTCCTCCCATCTTGACATTACAACTTCCTCCTAAGCCTGGATTTAACTGGAGGGCATATCGATGTTATAAAAAACGCCCCCTGCTGGTATTAAAATTCTCCGCCCCAGCACATTTGGAGCTTCTAGCACGAGTCACGCAGGCAACATGTTTAGCATTTCTCATCTTAAACCTAATTGAGCGTAAATGGATCCCACTTCGAAGCAAATATTTACTTCCCCTGGCACCATGAAGAGGCAGGCCGGTTAGAATTGCCGCCTTGGATTCAAATACCGTCTGCTCTGGAACTTTTTTTTTTTATTATTCTTTATTCTTTCCCTTTATTTATTCTTTTTTTTTTTTTTTCTTTTCCTCCCGGTAGTATCGTTTGGTCGCGTGGCTTAGTCGCTAGTAGCATTAATTTTCATTCTGTTCAGCTGCTCTTTCAAAACCCATAAGGCTATCTGTTTATGACGTATTATTTTTAATTTACAGTTCTTGTTAGAGTTGTTTATGACATGGGATTTTTAAACTTCTGGTTATGATGTTTTTTTTCTTCAACGTTAAATCG
Source organism: Caerostris extrusa (assembly GCA_021605095.1). Lineage (NCBI taxonomy): Eukaryota > Metazoa > Arthropoda > Arachnida > Araneae > Araneidae > Caerostris > Caerostris extrusa. The sequence goes on along the minus strand of BPLR01008112.1, from coordinate 20,039 downwards.
TTAGAAGATAGTCATCAATGCTTATTGTTAATGTTTAAGGGTACTTATTTTGTTTTAATGATTAGTGAAAAGTATTATGTTTTTCTATGTAACATTTTTTTCATTCTTTTTCATAAATTCCTAACTTTTAACGGTGCAGTCGTAAAATTTAATATTTTCATGGAGGTTTAAAAAAGAATTAGCTTATTAAAGTAAGGAATTTTGGTGATAGACATCCTTTCGTACTGAACAAGGTAGTTTCACCTTTCAAGACTTGCTACTTAAAGCGTTAATTTATAGTATTCAAACTTAATAGGGTTTTGAAAAAGTTAATTACTTTGCTGATAGGCTTACTGTTAAGGATTTAATTTTCAAAAATAATCTAAGAATATTCTCGTTATGCAAGAAAGTTACACACTATCCAGTACTGAATGTTGGAAAACTTTAACAATATTCTCTTTTTGATTTTTGATTTTTTTTTATTAAAAATGCAATTTTAAATAACTAGATTTCTAAAAGATTTTTATTTTTTTTTTAAATAAAATTTGTTTCTCAAATCTATTTATATAATTCTCTCGTATTACTTTTGAGGATTTCTCAAGAAACTGTAAAAGAAAATTTGTATATAAAAAATTATCGCAGCATTTTTTAGTAGCATGTAGTATTTTTTTAGCATGTAGCATTTTTTTCTCAAGAGAAGAGTTTTGGCGTTTCATTTCAGGACACAGGAATGTATGTTATTTGACATTATAACATACATTCATATGTTACATATATTCATATGTTGCATTCATACATGTGGTGTGCAAAACTTAAGTAACAATGTAAAAATTTAGCAGATAGCCATGAAATTGCAGAAAAGGAGGTCTGGAGATCAGTACAATGAAAACGTAAGTCAGTAGAAACGTCATGCGTATGCAAATATCAGGAACGAAATGTCTGTGGTGACGTGAGCGCACGCAAAACGCCTGATGTCGGCGCGCGCAGCTCAACAGAAGAATAAAAGAAAGGATGGAGACGCAATTCAACATATTCGCTGCTAGTGCCAGTGAGTCAGTTTGTGTAATATGGCTAGAAGAAATCACCTGGACGACTTCACACGTGGAAGAATGATCGGAAAGCTGGAGTAGGGGCGTACGGTCACCAGTGTAGCTGCAGAGTTAGGAATCAACAAAAGTGTCGTTTCGCGCACTTGAAAATCGTTCCAAACCACAAGTACAGCTGTTAGAAAGGTTGGTGATGGCCGTCCGAGGAAGACAACTACAGGGGATGACCGATATATCGTCCTGCAGGCGAAAAGAGGCCGACAGCAGTCAGCAAGCGCCATTGCTCAGCAACTCTGTACAGCAACAGGGCGACAAGTGTCGAGGTTTACTGGGGCCAGACGCCTTCACAAAGTGGGCTTATTCGTCCACCGTCCTGAACGCTGCCTCCCGTTGAAAGTTGGCCACCGACGCCACCGTTTACAGTGGTGCAGAGAGCACAAAACTGGACAACTGATCAATGGAGTAGTGTTCTCTTTAGGGATGATAGTCGATTCTGTACCAGAAGCGATTCTCTACGCGTTTTGATTTGGAGAGAGCTCGGGACCCGGTTTTATCCCAGTAACCTCAAGGAAAGACACAGTTGTGGTGGTTCTGGAGTTCTTGTCTGGGGAGGCATTTTGCTGAACTGGCGAACTGAGCTCCACGTTTTCGACAGAGGGTCTGTAACCGGGGATCGCTATTGTGAGGAGGTACTCCTTCCCCATGTTCGTCTGTTCCGAGGTGCCATTGGCCCAGACTTCATTTTTATGGATGACAATGCACGGCCATATAGAACTCTTGCTGTTGAGGGGCTACTGGAAAGTGAAGATATCACTCGAATGGATTGGCAGCGTACTCCCCAGATTTAAATCCCATCGAACATGTGTGGGATGCTTTGGGGAGACGCATTGCAGCACGTTTATATCCTCCGGAGAACATCCAACAACTCAAACAGATGCTGATTGAGGAATGGGCACTCCTACCGCAAGAAATGTTGCACCAGCTGGCTCTGAGTATGCGGAGACGGTGCGAAGCAACTATTGCAGTGAGGGGGAGGGCATATTCCATATTAAAGAACAGCTGCTTGTTGTTCTTCCTCTTGGATAGACAATCATAAATCACGATACTATGCTTTAACTAAAGCTTGTTTTTGTTTGATCCACACCGTATGCATTGTATTCCTTTTTCAGCGCTAATGCTTTCGTCATCCTTTACATACATAAAACTCTCCCTCATTTCTGAATGTCATGTCTTTCAGATGATTTCTCGTGGTGTTATGGCAAAAAACCCACCTGTTGCTTAAGTTTTGCACAATAGTGTAGTTTAAAAACCCGATTATGGGTTTGGTGATACTTGATTTTCATGTGTAAGAGTAATTAGCCCGGAACATCAGATAGTGCAAATCGCGAAGTATTTAACAATTATAAGGTTTTGGTTTAATTAAGAATTATGAAAAATAACAATATGAAAATATTATGGAAAATAACAGTAATGCTGTGAAAGTATGTAATCAGACTGCTATCAATCAATATGTTATTTACAGTAAAGTAATCTATCATAAATTTTAAATAAAATTCATAATTTAATCGTTAATGACCACATACGTGTAAATAAATGTTTGTATAATTATTTTCATTGTGGCTTAATTTTGTCCATGTAAAACGAATAAAAGCATATTAACCCCCTTCCAAAAAAAAAATTTTTTTCTCACTGAAAACCTTTTTCTTTCATTAGTGAGAACATCAGTAAAACGAAATAAGAGATCTATTAAAATTTTGAAAGTTTAAGTAATTAACTATTATAAATTTACACCTCAAACTAAATTCTATTTTAAAAAAAAGTTTTCCTTTTCTGAAATTTTATCAATTTGTTTTGACTTTCAATTTCTTCTTTCTTCAATTTCTTTCTTTTTTTTATTTACTATCCGTGATAAATAAACATTCGAAAATTTTTTATTATTTGCTGAAGAATTAATATGATTCCACAACTATTTCCTGAAAAAAAAAAAAAACAGGTTTCAACTGATTTTAATGTGTGCGTCATAAATTATAAAATTTTACAGCAAACTATAAAAGAAAATAAAAGCATTTTGAGTTATGCGAGGAAGAAAATATAAAATGGAACAAGAAGGAAAATCGTTTGCGAGTGGAAAAAATATTCTTTTTTTTCTTTCCTTTCCAACACTTTGAATATTTTGAATGGCAGCAAAGACCAAAAAGGGATTTTTTTATCCCCTAAAGGGAAGTTTTACTTTCAGATTTATTTGTTCTCAGATATTTTTGTCTTTTATCCCTCTTTTCCCTTTCAGGGCATATGAAAATGGCGGAAGTTAAAAACAATTATTGAGCTGGAAATCTCGCCTTCGGGTTAAAATGGCGAGAGGAAATTATGCGCTAGAAAACACTCCAATGAGACTAGTTATACAATAAGATTTCAAGACTTAAAAACCTCACTTTTTTTCTAAGAAGGTAGATTTACATTTGATTTCTTTGAATCCAGTAAATATTTAAAAGCCTTTTCACAATGTGAGCAAAATATTTTTTAAAATCGTGCATAGTTAGAGTTATTGCCTCATAGTATCAAAAGCTTATAATTGCAATTTGATTTCTTAAATCCAAAAACTTATTTTGATTTCTGTATCTGTCTTTCTTTCTTGAAAAGAGATTATGTTTTAGAATTTTTTTTCTTAAATTATTAATTAGTTGCATTTCTACGATTAATCTCTCCCTATTTGTTAATAAGGAGATTTTTATTTTTTACATTGCACTTGCAAATTAAAATATCCTGAATAAATTAAATGTTAATAACCTTTTTAAATTTTTTTTTATTTAGAATAGGAAAAATAATAATAATTACAATTAAGAGGATTTTGTTAGAATGTAGTTCGCTTAGGTTTGTTGGAATTTCTTCTAACTGCAGAAGTAAATCAAAACAAAAGCCAGATTCTTTTTTAATAATTTATATTTTATCAGCAAAAAAATAAAAACCATGTTTAACGAAAGTAATAACAATATAATTTTTGTTCTTAAATTTACACATGATCAAAAATGCATACATGCAGAAATGACTTGACGGATATTATGTACAAAGAGTTTTCTGTACAAAAATTATGTGGCGTTACCACCATTTGATGACCCCATTTTTAAATTTTATATATTTCTTTTGGACTTGAACAGCCTGGTAGTTAGGTCTTGAATTTTTGGACGGAATTCAAAGCAGGATGAAAGGACCGAAAACTTCTTGTGCCCAAATCGTATAAAATTTAAATTATTTTCATTGAGTTCAAATAAGTAGGTGGGAACTCTACAGTATAGAGTATTCGTTCATTATAGTTCTGACATGAAAGATTAGACAAAAATGCGTGTTTGTAAGGTATTCGTATTATGTCAACCTCTTGAGTGATTTTCTGATGATAATCTGCCTAAATGATATTATGGACGGAATTCAAAGCAAAAGGACCGAAAACTTTGAGCCCAAATCGTATAAAATTTAAATTATTTTCATTGAGTTCAAATAAGTAGGTGGGAACTCTACAGTATAGAGTATTCGTTCATTATAGTTCTGACATTTAGACAGAAAATGCGTGTTTGTAAGGTATTCCAACTGAGAATGATTAAATTGAGGTCTGATAATCTGCCTAAATGATACTTGAATGAGAGCTTGGAATTTTTTGGAAATTCAAAGAGGATGAAAGGACCGAAAACTTCTTGTGCCCAAATCGTATAAAATTTAAATTATTTTCATTGAGTTCAAATAAGTAGGTGGGAACTCTACAGTATAGAGTATTCGTTCATTATAGTTCTGACATGAAAGATTAGACAGAAAATGCGTGTTTGTAAGGTATTCGTATTATGTCAACCTCTTGAGAATGATAGCTCTAAATTGAGGTATTATCAGATGATAATCTGCCTAAATGATACTTGAATGAGAGCTTGGAATTTTTGACGGAAAAAAGGATGAAAGGACCGAAAACTCTTGTGCCCAAATCGTATGAGTTCAAATAAGTAGGTGGAACTCTCGTATAGAGTATTCGTTCAACTGACATGAAAGATTAGACAGAAAATTGTTTGTAAGGTATTCGTATTATGTCAACCTCTTGAGAATGATAGCTCTAAATTGAGGTATTATCAGATGATAATCTGCCTAAATGATACTTGAATGAGAGCTTGGAATTTTGACGGAATTCAAAGCAGGATGAATTTTTTGTGCCCAAATCGGAGTTCAAAGCATTGAGTTCAAATGGGACCGAAAACTGGCCCAAATCGTATAAAATTTAAATTATTTTCATTGAAAGTTCGTTCATTATAGTTCTGACATCAAAGATTAGTGCGTGTTTGTATATTCGTATTATGTCAACCTCTGAAAAGCTCTAAATTGAGGTATTATCAGATGATAATCTGCCTAAATGATACTTGAATGAGAGCTTGGAATTTTTGGACGGAATTCAAAGCAGGATGAAAGGACCGAAAACTTCTTGTGCCCAAATCGTATAAAATTGAAAATTTCATTGAGTTCAAATAGTGGGTAAGAATTCTTTAGATATTCTTTCCCTCCCCCCTTGCGCATTAGTTCATTATTGTTCTGACATCAAGGATTAGAAAGAAAATTCGAGCCTTGAGAGCTCACATTCAACTGTAGCTAACTTGCTAGTGCTAGTTGTAAATTAAGGTATTATCAGATGATAATCTACTAAAATGATGCTTGAATGAGAGCTTTGAATTTTTGGACGGAGTTCAAAGCGCGATGAAAGGACCGAAAGTTCTTGTGCCCAAATCGTATAAAATTGAAATTTTCATTGAGTTCAAATGGATGTGTGGGAACTCTACAGATATTCCTCTCAGAGTATTCCTTCATTAAAAGTTCTGACATCAAGAATTAGACAGAAAATTCGTGTTTGTAAAGGTATTTCACATTCAACTGTAAGCCAACCCAGCCAAAGGAATTATGGGATATAAGTGACTGTGTCAACCTCTTGAGGGTGCTAGCTCTAAATTGAGGTATTAACAGATGATAATTCACCAAAATTATGCTTCCATTTAAAAGCTGTCAAAAGGCTTTCATGAAACCATACGTGATGTGTTTTTCTCCCATAGAAATATGAGACACATTATGTTTCTATAAATGTTGAAATAAATATAGAAACACATACTTATAAAAACATATTGAAATAAAAACTTTTGTTATGCATTAGTGCATTCTATATTTATCTATACATCAATTCTTGGGAAATAATTTATAATTTATTATTTTTAATTACAATTTGCCACAAACACGAGGCATCATAAAATCAACAATATTATTGTGCCCAAAAAGTAACACCAATTATTTTTTTTTCCAAAACTTCAATTATTCTTCCAAATTTATTTCATCAGCTTTAAAGTAATCCACTCTGGACACAGTGCACTTATGCCAACTTTTTCTAATCCTCAATGCGTGGTAAAAAGTCATCGGCAGCGATGGCCTTCAAAGCGCGCAGCGATGCACGTTGAATCTCTTTAAATCGACTCAAAACAGTGTCCCCGGAGTGTTCTTTTGAGTTTAGGAATACCCAGAAGTCGCACGGTGCGAATACGGTGGTTTTTGAACGATATGGGTTTCATTTTTAGCGAAACAGTCACGAAGAATCAATGCAGTGTGAGCTGTCGCATTCGGTGCTTTCGGTACCAATCGAGATTTGACGCGTTTGGGGCCCAAAAATGGAATTGACCTATCCTTTTGAAATTCCAACATCAGCAGCAAGGTCTCTAATTGTAAATCGACGGTTTGCATGCACCAAATCTTTAATTTTTGGACGTGAGCTTCGACGGTTAAGGTTGATGGGCGACAAGAGGGCTCTTCGTCTTCAACGCGTTCTTTGCCTGCTTTGAACTGTTTATATCACTTCTAAACATTTCTTTCCGATATAGGAATGTCCACCGAATGCCTTCTGATACATTCTATACGTTTTCCGCAAATAAAATGGAATGCAAGTTCTTTGCTCAACGAATTCAGACATTTCAAAAATTGCTGGAATCAGTTTTAGCGTCTCACAAAACCAAGCGTAGCTCAAACACTAATAAATATTTTGAAGTCAAATTTCACACAGATGTCAAGAACAGTACCAGCCACCTAACAAAGAAAAAAAAAAAAATTGAAATTTCATAAGACCCGGGAATTCAAAATTGAAAATTGGTCTTACTTTTTGGACACAGTAGTATATTGTTCCGAATATTTTATAGAAAAATTCTCCAAAGAACATTTAAAAATGAAACAACTTTCAAAATTCATATTGAAAAAATCTAAAAAGCATTCATTTATACAATTGATAGACTATATCTGTGAAAATCTGTGCTATACCGTCTATATCGTTTCTATGTGAATCATTCATCAAATAAAAAGAATATAGATAAAATATAAGTTTTTTTTTTTGGAGCATATTTTGAAGAAAATTTGCATTGCTTACAAGTGTTGGCCATAAAACAAAGACATATAAAAACAGACTGATGAAGGTAAAATATAAAAAGGGGATTTTTTTTTGAAAGGAATTCTTAAGAAAGGCATACAGCTTGCCAGTTTGAATTCGAAATATCTATAGTAAAGTTTATTTTTTTATTTTTTATATAAATTTAAGAGCCAAGGCAGAAAATCAGAGATAAAATAAATGGAAAGTGTTTTTATTTATTTTTTTATTTTGCCTGGTCCTATTTCCGGTATAGAGAAAGAAGGAAAGAGCCTTCATTTTATGTCGCCATCATTCACACCTGCTGCAGACGATTCACGAATGCAACTTTTTGCCGTCGCCATGGTAACGAACGATGATCGTTAGCAAAAATGCAATTGGACTGAAATTTTTATGAATGGGTTTGTTGGTTCTGTTTTTTTGGTTCACCACCTGTTGGCATGGGGCAGCTATTCTATTACCATGGATTCTGAAAGATGTCCCTCGACTTATTAGTGTTTTATATGAAAATTGCATTATTTATTTTGTTTAATAGCAGTTTTATTTTAATTCTGATGTATTTTGTTGAATATTCTTCTTAAAAAAATGTTTTTATTAAATTCGTACAATAAGTTAAAGAGATATCAGAGGCATCTATTACCGTTTATTTTTCAAGTGAATTCTAATGCATATTAAATTTCAGTTAAAATTCTTTTTAAAAATATAATTTAAAAATTCAAGTTTAATTTAAAATGCTTAAAAATTCCAGTTTATTCAAAATTCATGTTAAAAACATATTTAATTATAGTTCATTAAGTTCGGTGAACAGAGTAAGGAATGGATCATTAAATTTTATTGTGTCTAAAGAAAGTGATTCCCAAAAATGTTTTTAAGGGTTTATTTGGAAATTACTTTTTTTTAGTGTTCTAAGCAAATTTGGTAATCACCCATTTTAAATCTATGCTTTAATGTTTTTTAAATTTTTAAGCTCTTATTAACTATATATGGGCTCGTGTGTGAAATGCGAATATATATGCATATATATATATGAACATGCGAAAGGTTTTTGTGGAATTTATTTAGCCTAAGAATTATTCTTTAATTTTTTCAATATGTGAAAACGAATGCGAATATGTATGTATATAGATATATTACATCTTAAAATATAAGCGAATATATATATATATATATAATATTATGTATTATATATTTTATATTTAATAAACTATACTGTCCTTTTTTGAAAAACACGGGTTGAGACACGGGTTTGAGAACTCACAGCTTTATTGACACACGCACAGACATCACACACATACAATTAAAGATATAAAATATTTAATACAATTAAATACATATAATTATAGATTCGTGGAAGGATTCCACTTATAAATTGAAAACCCGATACTCAGGTATGCGCGGGGTGCGAAAGAAACTTCGAAGAGAATCTAGAGGCCTACTGACCAGGTTACCTGCTCGCCTTATTTTACCTTAAAGTATACAGTTAAAAATGTAGAATTAGTCTATTTCTTTTACTGAAATTATTTCAGACACATGCAAAATCTTTTGTCAAAAACCGTATATCATATAAAAAGGAAGTGCTTGTTTAAAATTAATTAAAAATAAACAGTTTACTCCTTCGCACTTTTGATGCATGCACATGATGATTTTATTAAGAAATTAGGTATTCTAAACTCTAAAAATTACAATTGTGTCGAAGTTCAACTAGGGCCATTTTAAATGGCAGATTATCGAACAATTTATTATGTCATTCACTAAAATTGGTATTTTTTCTAAATTTTCTTAGGTTTCGAAAATGTGAACTTTTTGATTTAAAAAATATTTAGTACAATTTTTTTTCCAATATAAGAAAGAATTTTTGTACATTAAAATAATAATTTTAACCGATTTTAAGATTTTATTATCATCCCGAATTATATTCTACTGTTGTTTTACTACTATTGTTTTATTATTATTTATTGAAATAAATACCAAACAAATGCATCCATGAAATAAATGGCCAAACAACATGTTCTTCTAGATGCAGGATTTAATTTTATACTTTCTATATTGTCACATCTATGAAATATTACTAAAGAATATCGAAAGAAAAAAAAAAATAAAGCACGAACTCCTTATGGTCCTTTCAACAGACCTCCACAGGGAAAACAACAAAGACACGGCAAACCCAGTCTAACCACAGCAAAATGTGGCTGGAATGTAAATACAAGACTTCCTATATCCTTTGGGGTTGGATATGACGATATTACACCTCAGAAAAATGCACTGCATAAGGATGGCCTATCTCTCGCTCTCCCCTCAGGGTATCTCTGTATCGATTCGCTACTGAATAAAAGATTCTATTTTAGGTGGAACACAGAGTCTACTGTAGAAAAGAGTCGGTTGCTCGCAATGGAACATTATTGAGCGTTGCAACTGTATCGGCCGATTGTGCTTTCAAACGAGATTGAATGCTCGGTTTACACGGGACGTTTAATATTTTTCGTTGTTCAGGGATTCTTCATGCTTCAGTTACACGAAAAGTTAAAAAAAGACATCAGTGGCCTGCTTTTAAGAATATTTAACTACTCTTCTTTCTTGAATATTTAACTGTATTTTTTCTATTTCAATAACGTAATTGTCCTGTAAATATAAACGTAACAAATATAATATATAGATAATTTTTTTATTTAAAATTTGTTGAAACTTTTTTTTTATATCAAATTGCTGTTTCATTTTTACAGTGGGGTTTTTACAAGCACTGTAGCGACTCGGCCTACGTTTGACCTATATCGGTTTCAAGAAGACGGCACTATATATTTATTTACAAGCATTATATATATATATAAATAATGAACCCTGCGTTATACAAAGAATTTAATAATTAAAATAAAATTTGATTACAAGTGTACGATTAAATTATGACTACAGTTGACTTCAAGGATGGAGAATTTCAGAGTTCTCGAGTCTACCTGAAATCTCATTGCCTGGTTTTCGACAGACCTTAACTATCACACGGCTTCAGTCACTTCAGACAGAAAGCACCGAAAAACAACACTTCTCGTCGACTCATTGCAGAACCCTCCATTTTCTCCCAAAACCCTCCTTTAAGAAAATCCGCCAAGAGGGAGGGAGCGTCAGCTTCCCTCATTTCTCGTTGGCGTAGACATTTCTCATTATGAAGGAACAACTCATGGTTAGTCCATATTCAATCTGTAGTTGTTTCGACCTGTGAGGGACGCACAGACATTCACTAATTTTAAGAGTCTCATTATACATGATACCGAATATCTGCTATCAGATTTGAGTGACAGGTTGTTCTCATTAGTACAAAAACATTAATAGCATGTAATATAACTATTCACAACACTGCTTATCTGTTGTCAGATTTGAGTGATGGATTGTTATTATACACTTGCCAAATAACATACATTCCTCTCTCCTGCGAATGAAATGCCAAAATTCTTCCCGTGAGAAAAAAATGCTACAGAACATATAGTACATGAATTCTAGTACGAAACTTTTATTAGTTTTTAATTTGAAATCGTTAAAAAAATTTTTATTTACCATTTTGATTCTGGCCTTTAATCCATTTCATTTATAATTTATTTCATTTTATTTTGTTGCACAACTTTTTTTTTTTTCAATTACCATTTCAATTTATTTTTATTCTTACTTTAAATAATTTTTAAAATAAACTTTTAATGCAATAACAAAAATTGTTTCCTTTTTTTTTCAGTGAAATTGTTTTGCGTTTAATATAATTTTAATATATTTTTGTATTAATTTAACAGCTTCAAAATATGTTTTTAATAGGTATGAAGTATAAAACAATTTAAGTATATAATGAAAAAAATTTTTAAAAATAATTATTAATATAAAATATATTTTTTAAATTTGCGTATTTCCTTTAAGTGCTGAATGTAATATTAGTAATAATTATAAGATATTAACAAATAAGAAAAGTATTTTACTTTGGATTGGTAATAATAAGTTTATATTAAAAATCCTATTAATTAGCATTATGCATTTAAATCGTGTTAAATGAATAGTAAGAAATACATAAAATTTTGTCAATTTTTTTTTGCCGTTTTTCCTAATGTATAATACATACACAAATAAATGAATAATCAACAATTTAAAAAAATTATCATACGTAAACTTAATACGTGAAATAATTAATAAACTAATAAACAATTAATATAAGTAATTAAAACTTAATTAAATAATTTAGAATATAATTTACATTGTAAGTCGTAATAAATTAATAAAAAATAACGATCAGGTGAGGATAAAGATTAATACTTAACAAGTTTGATGTACATCCTTTTGAAATAATTAAATTTTCATAAAGATTAAAAAAATATATTAGAAAAATATAAATATATAAAAATATAAAATATAATTATTAAAAATATATTCATTAACTAAGTTCTTACTCAGCTTACAAAAATTAAACAAAATACTCATTAATTTCTAAACTGAACTCTCATCAACGATTGAAAATTAAACCTATAATTCGAGAGCTCAATTATTTTCATTTAAAAAACAACCATTTTCAAGTCTTTAAAATACTTAATCATCACACTCTTTCAACATACTCTACTACACGTCGTTTACATTTAACTCACACAATTACACATTCTTTTTCTTTTAATATTGCAAAAAATCCATTCAAGAAAATATCCAATTTACTTAGAACTTTATTAATATTTAAGACGAAAAAAAAAAAAAGCACTTCTACTTTCATCGTGCAGTAAGTTTAGAATACACCGTTCCTGTGCCGAAATATATTTATATAAAAATATATATAAGAACAAAATTCCTCCCATCTTGACATTACAACTTCCTCTTAAGCCTGATTTAACTGGAGGGCCATAGCGATGTTATAAAAACGCCCCTGCTGGTATTAAAATTCTCCGCCCCAGCACATTTAGAGCTTCTAGCACGAGTCACGCACGGAAAATGCTTAGCATTTCTCATCTTAAACCTAATTGAGCGTAAATGGATCCCACTTGAAGCAAATATTTACTTCCTCTGGCACCATGAAGAGGCAACCGGTTAGAATTGCCGTCTTGGATTCAAATACCGTCTGCTCTGGAACTTTTTTTTTTTTTATTGTTCTTTATTCTTTCCCTTTATTTATTTTTTTTTTTTGCCTTCTTTTCCTCCCGGTAGTATCGTTTGGTCGCGTGGCTTAGTCACTAGTAGCATTAATTTTCATTCTGTTCAGCTGCTCTCTCGAAACCCATAAGGCTATCTGTTTATGACGTATTAGTTTTAATTTACAGGTCTTGTTAGAGTTGTTTATGACATGGGATTTTGAAACTTCTGGTTACGAATTTTGTTTTCGTTAGAAAATAGTCATCAATGCTTATCGTTAATGTTTAAGAGTACTTATTTTGTTTTAGTGATTAGTGAAAAGTATTATGTTTTTTTATGTAACATTTTTTTTTATTCTTTCATAAATTCCTAACTTTTAACGGTGCAGTCGTAAAATTTAATATTTTCATGGGGAGGTTTAAAAGAATTAGCTTATTAAAGTAAGGAATTTTGGTGAAAGACATCCTTTCATATGAACAAGGTAGTTTCACCTCTCAAGGTTTGCTGCTTAAAACGTTAATTTATAGTATTGAAACTTAATAGGGATTGTGAAAAAGTTAATTACTTTGCTGATAGGCTTACGCTTAATAATTTCATTTTCTAAATTAATCTAAGAATACTTTCGTTATGCAAGAATCATACACATTACCCAGGTACTGACTGAATGCTGGGAAATTTTAACAAAATTTTCTTTTGATTAAAAATGCAATATTAAATAACTGGATTTCTAAAAGCTTTTACTTTTTTTTAAAAAATAAAATGTGTTTTTCAAACATTTATATAATTCTCTTTATATTACTTTTGGGAATTTCTTAAGAAGCTGTAAAAGAAAAGTTTGTAAATAAAAAATTATTACACTGTAGCATTTGTTTCTCACGAGAAGAATTGAATTTCATTTCCAGAAGAGACTAATGTATGCGCTTCGACATTAAAGCATACAATCATATTTCATTTACATAAGATTTGACTAATCAAATTTGACAGCAGACGAGCTTTATGCGCTTACTAGACATTAAATGCATACAATTTTCTGATGTATAACAAGACTCATAAAATTAATATGCGAACTCATAAAATTAAGAACGTCTGTGAGACTCTCACAGGTTGAAACAATTTCAGTTTGAATATAGACTACACCCTGAGTTATTCCATCGTGATTGGTCCTAGGCCACGAACTGAAAAATATCTACTCCAATGAGAAATGAGGAATGCAGCCCCCCCCTCCCTTCCTCTTGACGGATTTTATTAAAGAGGGTTTTTGGAGAAAAAGTTTTGCGACGAGTCGACCCGAAGTGTTGTCTTTGTTTTTTTCTGAAATGACTAAATAGGCGTGAATCTTCGTCGATTTTACAAAGTGAACCTCTTGTGTATCACGCCTTTTTGATAATTAAGGTCTGTCGCAAACCAGGTAATTAGATTCGATGTAGACTTGAGAACTTTGAAAAATCTCCAAACTTGAAGTGAACTGTAGTGATTTAGTCGTGCACTTGTGATCAAATTGTATTATTAATCTTTTATATCTTGTTTAACAATCCAGAGATCATTATTTGTATATATATATATATATAAAGTTTCCTAATGAACCTGAAAGTGGCCTTCTACTTGAAACCGTTATAAGTCTAATATAGGACGGGACGTGACAAAACTGAACATTGTCTCTTTTTAAATCTTTCCTGGTCTTATTTCATTCAATCTAATATTACTGCTTTGTGAATATTGTAAAAGGTTAATTCAATTGATATGTTATCTTAAAGAAATACATCTCAAAACCTCAAAGAAGTTGTGACAAAAAATATGTTAAGCGAACTCATTGCATCAATAGTTAATATTGAGGTTTCGATAAAAATCTTTCTATAAAAGAAAAACTAATTTTCTGTTAAAACAAGTTTTTGAAAAACCCATATCTTCTACTACACCCAGATCTAATGCTAGTATTTTATAGTAAAACCTTAAATCAATAGTTTATATTGAAATATGAAAAATAACAGTTATGCTATGGAAGTATGAAATCAGACTACTATCAATCAATGCGTTATTTAAAGTAAAATAATCTATCATATAAATTTTAAATAAAATTCGTAATTTAATCCTTAATGTTCAATGACCACATACGTGTAAATAAATGTTTGTCTATTTATTTTCATTGTGGCTGAATTTTGTCCATATAAAACGAATAAAGCATATTAACCCCCCCCCCAAAAAAAAAAAAAAAAAAAAAATAAATAACTAAAAGAAGTTTTTCTCGCTGTAATAAACGTATTTTCTTGAGAAATCGTTAGTGAGATATCAAAAACAGTCCAACGAAGTAAGAGTTCTATTAAAATTTTGAAAGTTTAAATAATTAACTATTATAAATTTAAACCTCAAACTAAATTCTATTTTAAGGAAAGTTTTGCACTTTTAAGAATTTTTATCAATTTATTTTGACTTTCAGTTTCTTAAAAGCTCTTTAAGCTTCGTAAAAGCTTGTTTAAAATTATCTAAAAACTTTTACTTTTTTTATTCAACAGTTTAAAAATCATATAATATTTCTTAAACTCATTATGCCATATAGCATACACCATTTAATTAATAATTTTACTTACTTCCTTTTTTAAGTTATATTTAATCTTGACTATTATTCAATAACTTCATCAGAGAAAAAAATTTGTCTGATATTATTTTTTTATTTACTATCCGGGATAAATAAACATTCTAATATTTTTATTATTTGCTTAAAAATTAAAATGATTCCACAAATATTTACTAAAAAAAAACGCATTTCAACTGATTTTAATATGTGTTTAAACTCTTTGCGCCATAAATTATAAAATTTTACAGCAAACTATAAAAGAAAATAAAAGCATTTTGAGTTATGCAAGGGCAGAAAATATAAAATGGAACACGAAAACGAAAATCGTTTGCGAGTGGAAAAAAAATTCTTTTTTTTTCTTTCCTCAAACAGTTTGAATATTTTGAATGGCAGTAAAGACCAAAAAGGTTTTTTTTTTTTATCCCCCTAAAAGGGAAGTTTTACTTTCAGATTTATTTGTTCTCAGATATTTTTCTCTTTTATCCCTCTTCTCTTTCAGGGCATATGAAAATGGCTGAAGTTAAAAACAATTATTGAGTTGGAAATCTCGCCTTCGGGTTAAAATGGCGAAGAGAAATTATGCGCTAGAAAACACTCCAATGAGACTAGTTATACAATAAGATTTCATGACTTAAAAACCTCCATTTTTTTCTAAGGCAGATTTACATTTGATTACTTTGAATCCAGTAAATATTTAAAAGCCTTTTCACAAAGTGAGCAAAATATTTTTAAAATCGTACACAGTTAGAGAATTGCCTTATACCGGATAGAGTATCAAAAGCTCATAATTGTAATTTGATTTCTTAAATCCTAAAACTTATTTTGATTTCTGTATCTGCCTTTGTTTTTTGAAAAGTGATTTTGTTTCAGAAATTTTTTAGAATCTCCTCCTATTTGTTAATAAGGAGATTTCTCATTTTTTACATTGCAATTGCAAATTAAAAAATCTTGAATAAATGAATTGTTAATAACCTTTTTTAAAATTTTTTATTTAGAGTAAGAAAAATTATAATCAGTTATAATTAAGAGGATTTTGTTAGAATGTAGTTGATTTTGTTTTGTTGGATTGACTTTTAACTGCAAAAACTGAATCAAAACAAAAACGAGATATTTTTTTCATAATTTCTATTGCATTAGCAAATCAAAAACATTTTAAAAGAAAGTAATAACATTAATATTTGGTTCTGAAATTTACATATGATCAAAACTGCACACTTACAGAAATGTACAGAGAATTTATCTGTACAAAATTATGTGGCATAACAACCATTTGATGTCGTCTTTTTTAAATGTTATATATTTCTTTTGGACTTGAATTGCCTGGTGGTTAGAGCTTTGAATTTTTGGACGGAGTTCAAAGTGTGATAAATGGAGCGAAAAATTCTTAAACTCATATCGTATAAAATTGAAATTATTTTCATTAAGTTCAAATAGGTGGGTGAGAACTCTGCATATAGATACCCCCTGGAATATTCATTCATTATAGTTCTGACATCAAGGATTAGACAGAAAATTCGTGTTTGTAAGTTCTATATCCATTCGATTGTAAGCCAACCCCGCCTAAGAAATTATGGGAGATAAGTGACTGTGTCAACTTCTTGAAAGTTCTAGCTCTAAATCGGGGTGGCCAACCCAAATAATCTTGGTGGGTCACTTTGGAAATGCATCAGAACTCCGCGGGTCGCATATAAAATTATAGTCGTATATCCACCATATTAGATTTAGACCCACTATAGATAATTTTAGAGAAATGAAAAAAAAATTGAAACACATTGAGTTATTGAGTTCGCAGAATATAATTTAATTATTCTGCGAACTCATAATTGCAAACTCATAAATAAAACATATTATAATCTCACATGTTTTCAAATTTGGCCATTATAAAAAAATATATTTTGCATAATCTTGAAATGCATCCTAACTAGAACCGCATATAAAATTATATATCCCCATATTAGATTTAGACCCACTGTAGACATTTTTTTGGAGTGAAAATAAACATAATGAGTTATTATTATGGTGTTACACATTGATACTAAACGAAAAAGAAATATATAACCCTAAAAATGAAGTATATACAGCATATAAATATCAACGAAAAAAAATGACGTCATTCAAAATATTTATTTTACTAGTGAGATATTGTTTCTCCACTCATTCACTTCTATTGAAATCGATCTCAAATTGGGTATTTGCACATCGTAATTGGTGTTGCAGGTCAGCGTCCATTATGTTTGAGCGTGTTTTTGTGTTGGGTCAATTTCATTTTCGAAAAGAAAAACGATTCGCAGGTGTTTGTTGAACCAAAAGCGTTAACAACTTTAACTAAGAGTTTGGTTTGCTCTGCCATTAACAATCAACTGTGAGTATCTGGGGATGGTCGCTATAAAACGCAAATCTCCGCCATACATTCACAAAAGTATTATTTTAAAATCAAGGTTAATTTTTTTCATAATTTCGACAGTTAATTTTTGAATATATGGATGCACACATAATGTACTTGCTATTACAATGGTTTTCATTACATTTAGCCATTATAAAATTAATATATTTTTAAAAGTGTAAGACATCTCAAGGGCCAGAAAAAAAAATTTAAATCGTGGCCCCCTCTGCTCTTAATTTGAGGCATTTATCAGATGATAATCCGACAAAATGATGCTTCCATTGTAAAAGCTGCAAAAAGATTCGAAAGATTAAACAGTATGTATAGATACATAATTTCTCCCATATAGAAATAGGGGGACAAATTATACTTACCCTAAATATTGAAATGAATATTGAAATACATATTTATAAGAAAAACATATTGAAATAAAAACTTTTATGAATTAGTGGATAATATATATTTATCTACACATCAATTTATGGGAAATAATTTATAATTTATAATTTTTATTTACAATTTGCCCCAAAACTGAGACATTGTAAAATCGACAATATATACTACTGTATATTTAATAGAAAACTCTCGAAAAGAACATTTAAAAATGAAACAACTTTCAAAAACTCATATTGCAAAAAGTCTAAAAAAACATTCTTTATACAATTGATAGACTATATCTGTGCAATTCTGTCTATATCGTTTCTACGTGAATCATTCGTCAAATAAAAAGAAAAAAGATAAAAAATAGGTTTTTTTGGGAGCATATTTTGAAGAAAATTTGCATTGCTTACAAGTGTTGGCCATAAAACAAAGACATATAAAAACAGACTGATGAAGGTAGAAATATAAAAGGGTTTTTTAAAGGAATTCTTAAGAAAAGGCATACAACCTGCCAGTTTGAATACGAAATATCTATAGTAAAAAAAGAAAATAATATTTTATATATTTTTTTATATATATTTAAGAGCCAAGGCAGAAAAATCAGAGATAAAATAAATGGAAAGAGTTTTTATTTATTTTTTTTTATTTTGCCTGGTCCTATTTCCGGTACAGAGAAGAAGGAAAGAGCCTTCATTTTATGTCGCCATCATTCACACCTGCTGCAGACGATTCACGAATGCAACTCTTCTTCGTCGCCATGGTAACGAACGATGATCGTAAACAAAAACGCAATTGGGCTGAAATTTTTACGAATGGGTTTGTTGGTTCTGTTTTTTAGTTCACCACCTGTTGGCATGGGGCAGCTTATTCTATTACCATGGATTCTAAAAGATGTCCCTCCAACTTTTAGTGTTTTATGAAAATTGCATTATTTTCTTTGTTTAATAGCAGTTTTATTTTAATTCTGATGTGTTTGTGTGGAATATTCTTCTTAAAAAAGGCTTTTATTAAATTCGGTACAATAATTCAAAGAAATATCAGAGGCATCTGTTAGCGTTAATTTTTCAAATGAATTCTAATGCATATTAAATTTTGGTTAAAAATTCTTTTTAAAAATATAACTCATATATTCAAGTTTAATTTAAAATTTAAAAAAATCCAGTTAATTCAGAATTCATTTCAAATTCTATTTAATCTTCTTTTCATTAAATTTCAACAGAGTAAGGGAATTGATTATTGAATTTTATAAGGTCTAATGAAATTGATTCCCAAAATGATCTTAAAAGACTATCTAGAAATTATTTATTGAGTTCGAATCAACTTTGGCAGTCATCAGTTATCAATCTATGCTTTGATGTATTTAAAAATTTTAAAAATATTATTTATATGTATATATATATGTGTGTGTGTGGAGTGTATTTGAATTTTCAAAATGTCTATCTGTCTATATATAATATTTTCCGGTTATTTTTTGAAAAAAGTGAAGTTTTTATATAACAAGCAAATTGTAGTGTGTGTTGTGTAGCTGGATTGCCACTGTGCCTGGTTGGGTTGAGACTTAAGACACTTGAGAACCTCACAGCTTTATTTACACGCGCACAAACACCACACACACATACACTTTTACTACAGACAATATCTAACACATTTAAAGAGGGATTCTTATGAATAAGTCTAAAATGAAGATACTCAGGTAGGGCGCAGCATGCGCGAAGTATATTTCCGGATGAGAGCCTGTAGGCCAACTGTTACACAGGAGTGTGCTAAATATATTTCCTCAAAGGATGAGAGATTACAAACTAAACGTTTGTCAGCGGCAGCGCCGACGCACTGTACTTCGGTGAAAGTCTCGGAGGTGTACTCACCATTTTCTCTTGAACGCCACAGAGCGCCGTTGCAGTGTGTAGGTTTGGTTTGTCGCTCTACGGTCATTTTGTGCATGCTTTGAGCTAATTGTGACCGGGTCCTATCGTTTAACATGGATTCCGAACCACTCGCAAACATCCATCCCACCGCCCGGATTCGAACATGAAGCCTGTAGTAGTAGTGAATTGGCCATCAGACAGCAGCAGTGCGTAGGATGAAAGCACGGTGAAAAGGGAGATTGTTTAGAAAGAACACACACCTACAATTAACGAGATACAATATTTAACACATTTAAATAAAGACATATACAACAGA
>BPLR01008111.1:0-21924 GCA_021605095.1 Caerostris extrusa | reverse complement strand
AGCTGAATGCTAAATTATCTAAGGATCGCACTTCCTTTAAATTGAGATATGCAATATCTCAATTGAGTAATTCAAGGGCCATATTTTGAAGATGCAAATTCTATCGGTATTGTACTAAAAATATCGTAATGATATGCATAGTTAGTAAACCACACAGCATTAGCATAACAAACTGTAAGGAGAGATATAATATTCATTGACCTTCTTGCGTATTTTTTTGTTTTTATGTATTTTTAGCAGCAATGATTTGCACAAAATAATCTCATACAATAGGGTGTATTAAAAAGGTAATTGGTATTTGATGTAATGGTCATTATATAAGCACACATCTAATGATTATTTTATTTCTTTTTTTACGAATTACTGCAATATAAATGACTTTAAAAAAAACACTTTTTACAATAATCAGAAAAGTCAAACTATAATAATATTGAAAATGATTTTTTCAATTATTTGTTGAAAAGTTAAAAAAAAACGATTTGTAAGCAAGTGAAAAATATTAGTTTTAGAATAATTAGTATAACTAAAATTATACTTCAATTTTGAATAAAATTGTAAATATTATTAAAGGAATTCATAGGAATATATAAGCTTTAAAATTTTAAATAGCAAAAATCTATTTTTATTTATATTGTATATTATATTATATAATGTGATGAAATTTAAAAAAAGGAAATATTATTATCCTTTAATATAAGGAAATTTTATTCTCCTTTAAGTAAACACAGCTGACTAACAAGTCTTTATGATAACAAAGAGAAAATGTAATAGAGATAATTTCCATATTTTTGTGCACATTATTGAATGTTATTATCTTGATTACTTAAAAAAAAAATATACAAAATATCCTTTTTTTTTTCAGGAAATCTGGCACTATTTTTTTTAGAAATTGATGGAAGACTTTTAATTACACAAAGATGGAAAAGCAGTAAACAAAAAAAAATATTTTTTTTAAATTCCCGTAGAAGTATTAGTGTTTTTCATAATCTGTAGTTAATCCAAAAGTTTTGTTATTTTCCGTAGTAACTACGAAGAATCTGTAGTAGTAGGCAGATTTTATTATCTTAAATCGTATGTTTATTCTCAGACAAAAATTTGTAGGGAAACATAAATTATAAATTATATTATGTACAAAAAGTATATAAAAACTCATCCATCAAGTAATATTTCTATTACGTTCATGATTAATAAAATGTTTCTTAAATTTTTAATTAAAATAAATTTTTAAAATTCAAAATTTATTTCTTAAATAAATTTTTCTCATTTTCACAACATGTAAAATGTACTCATACTGTGCTTGAATATTTTTTCAAAATTCAAATAGATAATGTCTTATTTATATCAATCGAATGATTATTTATTAATGTCTATTGTTTTGAATAAATAGATAGTAAATAAAAACAATAACTTACAAGTGGGTCAAGAAACCATGGGAATTATTAAACTTTAAAAATATAAATTTATATTTTAATAAGTTACATTTAATATTATATTTATCTATATTTGCAATTATAATATTGTTTATAATATTTATTTGAAACTATATTTTTGTGTGAAAAAAAATTCTTATTGAATAAATCTGTTAAATTAATATATTAATACAATTTAATCAGAGAATTAAAATAGTACTTATAAATTTTTTCAGGTTAAGGATAATTTCAGGCTAAGGATTTCATTGTAAGAAACTTATATTTAATAGGTAAAGTAAAAGTATTACGAAAATAAATAACTGAAATGAATCTATGATTATAAGCATCCAGTAAGTGATTTCATTGTATGAATTTTATAATTTATTAGGGGAAATTTATCATAAAGTTTCAAAATAAATTGAAATGAATCTGCATTTATAAGCAACCAGTAAATTTCACGTAAGAAACTTATGAATTTTATAATTTCAGGTTAGGGAAATTTAATATAAAGTATAAATAACTTGAATCTATGAATCCAGTTGATTTCATTGTAAGAAAACTTATGAATTTTATAAGGTTAGGAAATTTAATATAAAGTATTACGAAAATAAATAACTGAAATGAATCTATGATTATGGGCATCCAGTAAGTGATTTCATTTGTAAGAAACTTATGAATTTTATAATTTCAGGTTGTATTACGAAAATAAAAATAACTGAAATGAATCTATGATTTATAAGCATCAATAAAGTGATTTCATTGTAAGAAACTTACAGGTTAGGGAAATTTAATATAAAGTATTACTTAGAAAATAAATAACTGAAATGAATCTGGATTATAAGCATCCAGTAAGTATTTCATTGTAAGAAACTTATCATAATTTCAGGTTAGGGAAATTTAATATAAGTATTACATAAATAACTGAAATGAAAATATGAAACCATTATAATTTACACGAAATCAACTCATCGTGATAAAACCATTAATAATTTACATAACTCTAAAATGAGAAGTAGTCCAGGTTATTATTACATAACATGCCATTGTTCTCAGTCATAGATCTCAAAAGTAATTGAAATCTAAAAAGAACGAGTCCCACGAGAACAATATCTTACTTCATCGACCCACCAAAGATGACATCTTCTGTTGAAAGTTGAGATGTTGAGCTTCTTCACATTATCAAAAATCGAGAGAGAAAAAATTCCGGGGTTAAAAGCTGTCATCGGATTTGTTTCACTAAACAATAGATGAAAGTGAATGGAATAAAAAAAATTGCATTCTAAGCTTCGATTCTGTTCTATAATTCTATTGTCGATGATAAATCTAGACGATTTCTTTAGAAGAAAATGAAACAAAACTGCCTACACCAAATAAAAGTTCACTTCCGTACTTTTGTTGAATTATCTACGGATTTTACGATTTCTTTTTTTACAATATTGCATAGAGAATTTTTTTTTAATGAAATATGATATATTTTTAAAACTGTGTCTTGATTTATTTTGATTGTTTCATAAAAATGAAAAAAAATATTTAATTATTTTATACATGCATACTTTTTGTTTTCTTCTGACACACATTTATAATTATTATTTTACCTTAAAAGCAAGTTTTAATAATGTTTGAGCCTTATTGTTTTGATTTTTTATTAAAATTATATGTAAATTCGTTCATTCAAATGAGAGGGTAAAATTATCTGCAAGAAGTTTCAACCCATTTATGTAAGCATAAAATAATACGAACTTCCTTGTTGGGTGAACTATTAAGAATTAGCCGGTTATAATTAAAAAATAGAATATAATTATATTTCGAATGTTCGCCAACATAATACAAATTATACGGTCTGAAACTAAAAATATTATTATTTATAAGTTTTTAATTAAAATACACCATTGAGAAATCGTACACTTATAACAGCAGTGTGAAGGTTTTACATAGTTTAATTGAAATTAAAATTATTTTCCAGTCAAACAATTTATTTAATGAACATTCTTAAGATCAAATAAAACTGATTTTAAAATTTTTCTATGTATCTGCAAACTTCGTTTTTTATAAATTTATAATTATAAATATTAGAAATTAAAAATGAGTGACCAATGACGTAATACTGAAATATTGTAGTTCATTTCCGTATGCTTTTTATATTAGTTTAAATGCGTTTTATTAAATTTATCATTAAATTTGACATCATAAATTTCATCATAATTTTAACATCATAAAATTCATAACAAATAATTTGTTTTTAATTGATAAAAATAATGAATACGTATCTCTGAATTATTTAAATTCCTCAGTATAATGAATAAAATAAATAGCGTAGAATTAATAATTAGGTATAGCAGCAAATTATTTCATTCGCAAAGATTCTCAATGTAATTGAGAAATTAATAAAAAGTGCGATACAATTCAATCTCATAGCTTCTGGCATTATGCAATTCAATCAATTATTCAATTTTCAATCAATATGCAATTTGAAAATTTGCTATAAACAAATATTGTTTACTCATTTTTATTTAGCAACAAACCATTTAAGAGTTTTCTCACTATTGTGTAACTGAAGTATTTTTATATATTTCTCCTTATTCTTCTGTGAATTGATTCAATTACCATCGTTAATGAAATAACATTGGTTGTTGACATTAAAATTAAGTGTGAATGGATACATTAAGTATATTTTGTTATCATCGTTGTATCGTTTTAAGTTGTTGCAGTATCCCCTGAAGAGTACAAACGTATCAAATATCATGGTACTTTCAATAATATTCTCTATATTGGTTGCCAGCCCGGAGTATAAATCCTTTACTGAAGAATGGTCCAGACAGTGCATGGCGGCTGCAACAGCTGGGCAATGATGAGGAGTAAGCTCGACATCAGAGCAGTTAGCACATATTTTGGTATTTTTTTAATGCCACCAGCAGAAATTTGTATTTTTTTGTGGTGCTTCATCTGTAATCTTGTGAGAGCAGTAGTTGTTTTTCTGTCGACGTTTAGTTCTGTAATTTGGTACTTTGCTTTGATCTTAGAAGGAATTATGAGTTTAGATTTTGTCAATTATATTTAAAAATATTTTATTGCTCTGCTATATATATCAATTATATAAGTGTAAAGGTTTTCTTTTGAATTTTACAATCCTGCGTTTAATTATATACATAATAATTAATAATTCAAATTATTAATTAATAATTAATTAATGATTAATTAATAATTAATTAATTTAATTAATTCAATTTATATACATAATAATTAATAATTAAAATAAATAAAAACGTATTTCTTTAAATGCATAAATTTTTCCCTACCTTTTTTAGCTTATATTTTATAAATTAAACTAAATTGAACCGCTTTAACAACTTTAAAAAAATGCCCTAAGAGCTAGCAGGGAATACAAGATGCCTAAATTATAAATTTTATTTTTACTTTCAAACTGTGGCCCTATTCCAAAAGAAAAAAAAAAATTGTACTTGAAAATTTTTTTTTATAAATGTTAGAATTGTTATTTGTTTACAGATATATTTAGAAGTCTTTAACTAAATGTATAATTACAGCAAAAGTGCGAATAAAGTTGTATAAATGACAATGTGAAGATTTTTTAAATAGTTCACAATCAGTCTTAAAAAAAAATTAAAAAACGAATTTGAATTCATAGTTACTATTGTCAATCAAAATTGTAGTGCATTGATTATTTTGTGAATTTTAGAAATCTTTAATAATAATAAATCTACACACTAGAATACTTAAATACAGAGTTTTTCCTCCTGAGATCTAATTTATTTAACGCAGATATTTCAGAATTTTAGAAGAAACTAATTTCACGTTTCTTCAAACAGACCTCCACAATATATATCTACTATAATTGATGATTTATATATAAAAGTGTTTTTAAAACTAAATTAAACTAGCAAAAGTAAATAAGTCCAGAAAATTATCAAAAACAATGCAAGTCTAGTGTAAAATTAAGTCTAGTGTAACAATGCAAGTCTAGTGTAATCTAGTGTATCTAGTGTAAAATTTTAAATTAACTAAATCACACATTTAAGAAATATTTAATAAAAATATAATTACATAAAACAGAAGAAGTTTTAAATGTCAGAAATTTTTATTTAGGTTCTTTAAGTAAGAATGGTTATATATTTTTTATTGATATATTTTTTTTTAAGAATATAAAAGGTTACCGAATAAAACTGGAAAGAGTTAAATACTATAACTAGATGCTTAAGGGCAAAAACGCAATCAACCGTTTTTTAAAAGAAACAAAATGTTAAAATTTCAAATTTCAAGTAGTACGAAATCAATTTTAGTGAATGCTTATCTTATAAAAAAATGCATTAAATTCTCTTTAAAGGATATTATCATGATAAAAACGAACAAAAATGAAAAAAAACCAACCATCTATTATTCCAGGTTTTGTTCCAATACTTCATGCTTTGATAATTTTTTCGTAGTACAAAATTTAAGAACAGATTTGTAATAATTTTTTGTGATTTGTAGGGTAGAAAATACTATGGAAAATAAGTGAGATTTGTCATATATCTGATAATCAGATTTGGTTTTGATAAATTAAAAAACTTATTTACAGAATGAAAATTAATTTTGTTCGAGTGTAAAAGACGTCAAAACTTGAAGAATAAAATTACTGCGAATGGCAAAATTGGCGGATGGCTAATCAAAATATATAATTAAATTATAATAATCATTAAAATTATATAAAATAATTATAATTAAAATAATCTATATTAATGCTCATACAAGCAACTGTTTTTAATGTTAACAAAATTTAAGAAAAAAAAAAAAATAAAAATATGATGTCACAGAAATATACCAATCTGAACACCGTTTAAAATGAAAAATAAAAATATGAAGCAAATGAAAGTTTTTGTAATTTAACCAACCACTATTTAAAGGTCAAATTATTGTGGCGGAAGGCAAAAGAAAATTAAAAAATAAAATTTCTTACAGCACACATAAAATTATTATTATAACAAAAAAGAAGGTTTATTTTGGTGCCTAGAAGAAAGAATTTGATGTTTACAGAAAATATGTAAAAAACCTATTTAAAATTGAAATGTATTTCGCATTCAAATCTCATCTGTATAACCATTCTAAACTTTAAGAATAACCTTCCTTGATATTTTTATGCGGAAAAATATATTGGACCATATTTAAACACACAAAAAGAATAATTTAATTTTAGGTATACTAAACAGAATATCAAATTATTTTCTATTTGAACACATTTATAAAAGTATTCAAATTATTCGAATATCTATGAGATCATTTTTGGCATTTGAAATGAAATCTAAGCTAAACGTGTTCATATGTGTGTACGTGAATCACTGTAAATAATTTTGATAGTTTTGCATTAGAAGCATAAAATATATCACTAGCAAATAAACATTATTTGTTTAAATTTTTATAAATTAATTTCGTAGAAAAAAATTCTATTTCTGAAAGAATTTCTTCTACAAAAAATTTCAAAACAACACGGAATAGAACTAAAAAAACCAACATTTCTTTAATAAATAATTAAAAAAAAAAAAAACTAGAAACTTACAAAAAAAAACTAATTTTGTAAACAATTACAAAAAAACTAATTTTGTGAAAATCTAAAATATCTAAAATATCTTCAATTATAAATACATAAGATAAATGAAATTTGAAATTAATTCTAAGCATTCTTATGTGCACATGAATTATGTAAATATTTTTGATAGTTTTATGAGAAGCATAAAATATAACAAACATTATTTGTTTAATTTTTCAAAATAGATTTCATAGAAAACAATTCTATTTCTCAAAACAATTTCTTCCACAAAAATTTCAAACAAAACGGAATAGAACTAAAAAAAAAAAAACAACTTCTCTATAATAAATAAAAAAAAAAACTAGAAAATTACATGCATATTATCTACGTGATCTCGTAGCATCAAAAACACCACCCTCTTTAAGGTTTCTTTTTATACTAAACACAGAAAAAAACAGATAAGGTTGTTTTCTATAAAGCGCGCGCGGCAATACCATTTAGGTCAAGGTGATACCGCAGCAGACGTTCATTGAGCGGGAATCATATTCTATTGTTTTCAATCTGATCATGTTTCTTGAAAGTTTTGTTACTTCCCTCTAAGCGCCACCGTGCTTTCACTTTTTACATATAACTAGACTATCAGGTGCTCAAAAGAGAAGAAAATAGCAAGAAATCCGGTTGCCAGAAATGCGATCAGACGAGTTTTCTGTAAATCGTTTTTAGAATAATTTCGAGGGTTGTTTTGATAAAAAAAAGGTTCATGCATAAAAATGTATAATTTAAGAATACCAGAACTTGTTGTGTTTCTAAGTGTTTAACTGTGTAATTTTCCCAATTGGAATTTCAAGTGTGAAGTATACAATCATTTTTGAATTGAATTGCATAAGCAAAATAAGTATTCTTAAAAACAAGTAATATAAAAAAAAATTTTTTTAAGTCAATTCCTTTTTTTTCACTATATTGCAGAAACTCCTTTATAAATAATTTCCATTCATTTGTTTTAAGTTTATCTTTCGCCATCTATTGGTAGATATATGCAACTTAAATTTAAAAAAACTAAAATTAATTAAATAAATTTAATTACTGAATTAATATTTGAAAAAACTGTATTAACATCAAGTGTCCTCCACTACAAGTTCAAAAAAAAAATATTTGAACTTGAGTGGATGAATAAAAGTATTTTATGAACGATTGAAAATGTGAACAAGATATATATAGGGAGAGTGTGAGCTAATAGAAGGAAATTACTTAACATATATTCTAAAAATTCATAGATGTTTAGTTTAGAAAAATATTCGTTCAACTAGTAAAATAATTGAATAAAAAATTGAAATAATATAATAGGAATCAAATAATTGAATAAAAATAG
The DNA here is from genome assembly GCA_021605095.1 of Caerostris extrusa. Lineage (NCBI taxonomy): Eukaryota > Metazoa > Arthropoda > Arachnida > Araneae > Araneidae > Caerostris > Caerostris extrusa. Next base: position 13,628 of record BPLR01008111.1, on the reverse strand, counting down.
AATAAATGAATTCACATTTTTTACAATAAGTGAGGGTTACCTATTCTATTTTTCTGACTTTTTTTTTTTTTTGAAAATTACGTTTATAAAAGTTTGTGGAAAATAATTCTGATATGTAAGAAGTTAATTTTATTTACGAACAAATAAAGTATAAATACAAAAGAAAATATATAAAATAATTTTATTCGAAATATTTCTCTTGCATTAATTTTTATGTTATTCAACAACTTTGAATGGATAATTTATTCAGTGTTATCAAAAATTATAGGAAATCAAATTACCTACGAATGTCTTTTTTTACATAAAGTATTTATTTTAATATTTATTTAGACGAGTAGTATTTTTTAGAATTATTTTTGTTATTATTTCCATCATTTTTTACACGCCTCCTTCAAAAACAAGGGCGTTTAAAAAGCAATATTAAGTAATAGTGTCGACAGCTGCCAGTAATACAGATTGAACACATGTTACATTCCTTATTATGCAGCTGTCAACATTTCTTCATTTTAGTAAAAACATATGTTATTATTAATATTTACATATAATTTAAATAATTATTTTCACTGATATGTAAAATTTTGATTAAATTAATTAAATTATTTTCAATCAAATCGATTGAATTTGAAATGGAAGTCTCAACATAAAATGTTTTTAGAGAAATAAATCTTGAAATGATATAGAATTAAAAATCTATTCAAATTTTATATTTTTATTATATGGTGAAATTTTATTTACAAAAAAAAAAAGATACAATAACTATATAAACGGATCACTTTAGGTAACATAAAACAAATTTTTTATATGAGCTCATAGAACAATTTGTTAACACATTTTAATCTAAGCTTCTTCATGATTTGAGACAAACAATCTTTTTTTTATATGTATTGTTGAGTTACTTATTTTTATGTTGTTGAAACATAATTCATATCACATTGTCGATATTAAATTTTCTACATTTCGACATTTTCAAAACTTTAACTACAGAAAAAAAATTACGCGATATTAACCAAATTTTAGAACACGATTCTCAAACAATATGGTACGAAATAAATACAAACGCCGAATAATTTTACATAATTTAGGCATTTACTTTCTATAACAAACCACGAACATCATGCAATAAACAAAACCCTGCAATCACAGCAGCAAACTTTCCCACACCAAGTCAGTGAGCAACATTCTTGGAAATAAAACATCAACTTTTCATTTTCGTTCCAGAAGTAAAATTAAAGGGTGAAAATTACCCGTCACGTTCTTTTTTTTTTTTACTGGACACGCTTACTACATTGAACAGCCTAACATTGACCACAGGTCACGCAATTGGCCGAGTTCCTAAGCAGTAAGCTATATCTAACAATATTCTACAATCATCTTTCATGGAACAACTGCAATAGGTCCAAACAAAGACGGTTCCATGACAATATAGAAATGATACTTTTTATTTTCCAAATTGAATAAATGACCTCCTATATGGGTGCAACTATTTACGCCCTTGCTGGAGGTGGGATGGGATGAAATCATGGAAACAATGGGGTTGAAAAAGAACATATAAAGAAGAAGGAAGAAAAATGGTAATTAGTAGAACAATTCGGAATGCTTTTAGGTGGAAACGCGTTCCAGAATTCAAAAATGAAAACTTGAATTCTTTTATTTGTTTGGGTATTATTTTGGATCTATTGAAGCGAGAAATATTTTTTTTTTATTCTTAAATACATAATTGTATAAAAACTTGAACTTGATATCGAAATATTGATAAAAATAACGCATATTGTGAAAAAAAAAACGTGCAATTGTAGACAATGTGAAATGTAAAGTTATAAAATGTACTATTATTAAAAAATAATAATGAATTTGGAATTCTTTTACAATTCAGATGTGATTTTAAAACATATGTACTAAAACTTAAGAAGAAAAAATTTAATCTTAATGTGTTCCCATTCACAATTAATAATGCATTATAGTTACACAAATTTTAGCAATAGTTTAACATACTTATATCAAGAAGAACATTATTTATTGTAGAAATACGTTGCTGAATTAAAAACCTAAAATTTAACATTTTCGAAAAAAATGAAATTAACTATCTAAGCTAAAATAAAATAAATCAATTATAAAAGCTAAAATTTAATATTTTTCAAAAGCAATGAAATTAACTATCTAAGCTATAATAAAATAAAACAATTATAAAAGCTAAAATTTAACATTTCCAAAAGAAATTAAATTAACTATTTAGGCTAAAATAAAATAAATCGATTTTTCTGAACAGTATTTAATAGAAAGTTTAAAATTGATTTCAAATTTTAGACAAAGAAAGTAATTATTCGAGCTTATTTCTTTTATTCTGTTAAAAAATAAGGATGTTTAAAAGGAATTTTAAAACCAACATTATACATTTATAAATTAAATATTTATCTAACTTTTTAAACCTAACTATTTTTGAAAGAAACAAATGATACCCTTTGAAATAAATGATACATACAATTATCTTCATAATACTGGAATAAATATTTTTTTCCTTAAAATTAAATTAGAATTAGTGTGTCGAAATAGATTAATGAATGCAATACTTAAAATAATCAAAACAAAATAATTTAAAATAGATAGTAATGCATCAAAATATATTAAATAAATATTGTTAATCTAAACACAATAAATTTACTCTTATTTATTTTTAAATTGTGATTATAAATAACTTGGCCTTTTATAACATAAAAATTAATAAAGGAAGTTGTGGTTATCTATCCATCTAAACCAAATTATAAACATTAATTATCGAAGTAATTATTAATAAATTCAAAGATTTCTGCACAACATTAAAGCAAATAATTATAATTATAATGTAATTTTTTCAGAAAAAAATCGATGATTGGTGTTTCAGATATTTAAAAATTAAAATTTTTAAATTTTCTCTTGATAAAACCTTTTCTTAAATTAAAATTTAATTTTCTGTCAATACATTAAATAAAATCTACAATATTAAAAGAAATACAAAACACATAATTTGGTAATATGTTTTCATTAAATTGTAAATAACTATAGAAATAATGGAGAATAAGACAAAATCCCTGTAATATATATATATATATATATATATACACTGAAGTGACAAAAGTCATGGGATAGCAATATGCAAATTTTCAGATGGCAGTAGCATCGCGTAGAACAGGTATAAATGCGCAGTGCTTTCGCAGAGCTTTCATTTCTGTTCAAGTTATTCATGTGAAGAGGTTTTGACGTGATGATGACCGCACGACGGGAATTAACAGACTTTGAACGCGGAATGTTAGTTGGAGCTAGACGCATGAGTCATGCCATTTCGGAAATCGTTAGGGAATTCAACATTCCCAGATCCACTGTGTCAAGAGTGTGCCGAGAGTATGAAATTTGAGGCATAACATCCCACCATGGACAGCGCAGTGGTCGACCGCCTGCACTTAACGACCGAGACCGGCGACGTCTGCAAAGAGTCGTAAATTCTAACAGACAAGCAACACTGCGTCAAATAACCGCAGAAATCAATGTGGGACGTACAAGGGACTTGTCTGTTAGAACTGTGCGGAGAAATTTGGCTTTCTTGGGCTATTCCAGCAGAAGACCGACTCGAGTGCCTTTACTGACAGAACGACATCGCTTGCAGCGACTCTCGTGGGCACGTGAGCATATCGGTTGGTCCCTAGATGAATGGAAAACCGTGGCCTGGTCCGATGAGTCACGATTTGAGTTGGTAAGAGCTGATGGTAGGGTTCGAGTGTGGCGCAGACCCCACGAAGCCATGGACCCAAACTGTCAGCAAGGCACTGTTCAAGCTGGTGGTGGCTCCGTAATGGTGTGGGCTGTTTTTTTTCATGGCATGGACTTGGTCCTCTGGTGCGACTGGACCGAACATTGACTGGAAATGCTTATGTTCAGCTACTTGGAGATCACTTGCAGCCATTCATGGACTTCATGTACCCAAACAACGATGGGATTTTTATGGATGACAATGCGCCATGTCACCGGGCCACAACTGTTCGCGATTGGTTTGAAGAACATTCTGGACAATTCCAACGAATGATCTGGCCACCTAGATCGCCAGACATGAATCCCATCGAGCATTTATGGGACATCATCGAGAGGTCTGTTCGTGGCCAAAATCCTGCACCATCAACGCTTTCACAATTATGGACGTCTATCCAGACAGCATGGCTCAATATTCCTGCAGAAGACTTCCAACGACTTGTTGAGTCCATGCCACGTCGAGTTGCTGCACTTCGCCGGGCGAAAGGAGGGCCGACACGATATTAAGAGGTATCCCATGACTTTGTCACTTCAGTGTATAATATTCCACAAATATTATATATATATATATATATATATATATAATATTTGTGGAATATTTCTTAACTGATTTGGTCCTTTTTTTTAAGAAGAAAAATAAACATATTTTTGGCAATACATTAGTTAAACATCTTTGGTAAAACGGAAAAGTTTAAATAGAACTTTTCCGATTTATAAATTTCTCCTTGATTTATGTATTATACTAAATGAAATTACAGTTTTATATAAATTGAAAAGCTACGGCTATATCAAGGGCCCTGATAGCCGAGTGGTTGGCGATCGGAACCACCGGTTTCGGCTTCGAGTTCCGCTGTGCTATGGATGGTTTGTAATCATCTTTAAATCGCAGGTCCCGGTCAAATATGACTGTAGGGTGTAGGGATGACAACCCTACACAGTAAAAAGAAAAACACCTAGCCCTTCGGAATCTGCCAGTAGGCAGACGGCCTTACCTAACCATGGCCTGTTGTGCCATTGAAGAAGACATATTATACAAAAAATATTGGAGTACTAAGTTAATATAGTTAATTTACCCAATATATTTAATTTAATCGATATTAACCAGTTTGCTTTCATCAATTTTAAAACGAAAATATGCAAATAAATTCACCGAAAAATAAAGACAAGTATATAAAAAATTATGAACAACCTATTTTTTACATTTATTTCCGTATATGGTTTATAGTAAATACTATTACTTTTAATTAATATAATTTTAGATATATAATTGCAATTAATACCAATCACAAGAAAGATTTGGTGAAGGACAATTTTCAGAACGCGTTTCAACGGTTTAGAAAGACACAATAAAAGTGAATTCGTGTAATTTATTTAAACGTTTATTTTGATTTTCGAATGTCACAATAAAGTGGACTCATATAACAACCAATCTATCCATCTAAGATAACTTTCTATGTTAAGAAATAATAGTAAATTACTGAATCACTAATCTAGAATACAAATTCTTACTGAGTATATAAATCATAAATGCGTCTAGACTCATCTTTAAATCTAAGTTATAATTTCAGATATATAATTGCAATTAATACCAATCATAAGCAAGATTTGGTGAAGGACAACTTTCAAAATGCGTTTTAACGGTTTCGTATGACACAATAAAAGCGGACTCGTGACTGAACGGCATCTTACATTTTGTATAACATTATCAAACAATTTATCCATCTAAAATAATTTTCTAAGTTAAGAAATATTATTAAATTATTGAATAACTAACCTAGAATACAAATGCTTATTGAGAATATAAATCATAAAGGCGTCCAGACTCATCTTTAAAATTACTGATTTTAACCCATTATTCACCCAGAAATATGAGATTCGATATATACCATGTCTCATAATTATGATATTCATGCTGCTTCAAAATTACTGTATTCATGCAACGGACATTATTGCAAGCCTCAATGCCATAAAACTGACATTTTATTCAAATTAAACTTTACAGAAAAAAGACACGAAGTTGGAATGCTTTTCCGTTGGAATACAGAATCGTGTCGTTCGGGCAATAAGAGGTCAACTTTCATCTGGAAGGCGTTATTTGACTTCTGCGAAAAGGTCGAACTTTCGAAACTCTTTCCTGAGTTTAAAATGAGTCGAGGAAGGTATTGCAAAAAAAAAAAAAAAAAAAAAGTAATACACTATGTGAGCATGTGTTCAATCTGAGTTTTTTTTTTCCGCGTTCGATCTTGTGGTCTGGTATGTTCGCCAGGCATTTGTGGAATACCAGTTCAAAGTGTGCCTGTTCAGATTGACCCATTTTACACTGAGAGCACATGTGCTTTTGAAAAGTAAACACTTGCGCTTGATTTTGTATAATGTAGATGATTGCCTTAGCACTGAGAGGCATTTAGAATTATTAATATTATTGCAAAATTATTCGTTGCTTTTAATTCAGCTATGAATTAGAACGCAATCATTAATGAATTAGAAAGCAATTATTAATGAATTAAAAAATCAATCAATTATTAATGTTAATGAATTTAGCAAGAATTCGTTAATGAAAATTTAATGAATTTGTATTCTTAAAAATAATTATCTTTTTTCCTTTCATTTTGAATAAATTTTTTTAATGCAATTTTTTTCCAGTCCACTTCTTATAAAGATTAATTACTTAAGAGCACTTTTTATAGGGTATTTAGGGATTATCTTTTAAACGTAAAACACTATCAGCTATAACTGATTTTAAATCAGAAATTATTTAATATTAAAAACGCAAAAAAAAAAAAAAAAAGAAACTCCATTTGCAACAACATTTTTAAATTCTAAGGAAACTACGTTAACTCATTATTACATTCAAACACCTGAATTCATTTTTTGCTATAATAAAATTTAATGAATTAGAAGAAAAATTAATGAATTAGAAGCACAATAAATAATAATAATTTGCCTTGTATAACTATCATTTTCACACCAATTTCCAAATTCTTCGGTAGTATTGATCTGCAAATTATACCCAAATAAAAAGAAACTTATAAAAAAAAAAAAAAAGATTTAATTTATAAATATCTAGCATTCAATAATCTGATATGGATCAATGTTTTAAAAACAGAATATCTAATTTATTTCATTAATTGACATTTAATATATTAATGTCTTGATCGTCCATCTTAATCCTTCCTGTTGAAAAGTGAAGCTCTATTATCCTATAACTAATAGAAGTTCAAAATGATTCAGTGGCTTAACTGATCCATTCGTTATCTCACAGTCTGCTAACAAGAACTGTTATTTTTATATGATTTAAAGAATTGGTTTTTGAAATTTCTCATAGACTGCTTTATATATGCACTACATTAGATTTTGTGCAGAAAATACAAATTTTTTGATATAATAAATATAATGTATACAAAAAAATTAAAAATTGAACTTTGGAAAGCTTAAAATTTTATAACTAATATACAAATAACACCTTATTCAGGATCTAGTTTAATGTTTAAATAAAACACTTTTCATTTGTTAAATGAGACTAAAAAAACTTCGAGTAAAATCATTCCTTTATTAAAACTATCGATTGAACTCTCACTTTCGATTAGACTCCCACTATCGATTGAACTTAACAAAATTATTACAGTTTTATCCTTCATACAACTAATATTATTGATTTATTTAACTCTTTTCAGAAGTTATATTATTCTCAGTTTCAATTCACTTTCTCCAAGTATATTAAATTTCGATTCGTCATGAAGTATCCTTATCATGAACATGAAATATTTTTATTCATATCCTTTTTTTTTATTATTTGTAAAAAAAAAGTACAAGACGTAATTATTTTATATTTTTCCTTTTTATTATTTTTTATAACGAGGCATTTCAATTACAAAATAATGGTTTCCTCCTTGAAAAGAGAAAAGCAATTTTTTTAAAAATTAAAACTTTATTTAATCAACAGCCGATAATTAACTTTTGAATTATTATTAAAAGAAACGAGGATTAAAAACCTAAAAAAATAATCTACTCTATTAACGATTGCAATGATTCTAACCGTGATAGATAATTTTTAATAAAAACAACAGGCTTCTTTTAAGTTATTGTAATTAAAGTTGTTGACATTATACATTTTAACGCTGCCAAATAGATAAACTCATATCCTTTTTATATTGAAAAAAATCGTATTATAATAAAAGAAACATTCAATAAAGATATTTGAGTTGCACAAATTGTATTTTGAAGGAAACGGTACATCTACTGCAGAGAAGAATTGTTAGTTTTAATTTCAATTTTTAAAAGTGAATCCTATTCCACAAAATAAAAAATAACATTACCATGAATGCTAAATGTTTACAAAAGCGAAAATTGATCTAGTTTAATTTCAATACCTTATAAAAAAACAACTTCACAGTTCGAGAACGAATTTTTGTATTCTTAAAAATAATTTTTTTCCCTTTCATTTTGAATGATTTTTTTTTTTAATGCAATTTTTTTTTTTCAGTCCAGTTCTTACAAAGATTAATTACTTAAGAGCACTTTTTTATAGGGTATTTAGGGATTATCTTTTAAACAAAAACACTATCAACTATAACTGATTTTAAATCAGAAATGATTTAATATTAAAAACGCAAGAAAAAAAAAATAAACTTCATTTGCAACAACATTTTTTTAAATGCAACCTTTATCTTAAATTCTAAGGAAACTGCGTTAACTCATTATTACATATAAACAAGTTGAATTCACTTTTGCTATAATAAAATTTCACAATAACCTTTTCATTTACTAATTATATAAGCAAAAAAAATGAAGTAAATTAAAGTTATAACGATGTAAATCTCATAATTCCCAATCATGAAAAACAAATTAAAACAATAACATCCCAAGGGCAGCGCGTTTATCTCCGATTACGATCTTAATTTATCTAAAGTTCCCAATCTAATTTTCACTGCAGCGATTCTCTATCATAAAGTATCGAACCGACTTAATATTTCACCATTGCGAAATTCCGACACGTCCAACAAGGCAAATTTACGATGCTGCTTATTAGACAATATTCTTGACCCTCTTATGCGTTTTGCTTCTGGCTAAACAAGAGCACAGCGGTGAAATAAAAACCACCATAAATCAGTCTGTGAATTTGTTTTACGATGACCAATACTACACATTTTAGTAATTCTGTAGCAATAGTAATGATGGCCAACTTGAAAAATGTCAAAAACGTGCAACTGTAAAAGCCAGGACACGTGTTATAATGGAGGTTTTTATCCTATAAATTAGTTTTTAGTACCAATAATGCGTGATGGTAAGTGAAGCATTTATTATACAAAGTTGGTGGAAGAAATTTAATTTGTTTTTTATTTCATCCACGGAATAATTTAAAAAAATCATTTTAAATATTAATACTTCTAGTAATCAATAAAATTACATATTTAAATGTAAAATTTGTTTTCATTTAATAAAAACATGTTTTATAAAAATTATTCATTGAATATGATGCAATCTACATGTGGCGAAATAAAAATTGCTCAATACAACAATGATGAACAATGTCACTCACTATCAAGTTTAATAATAAGCTAGTACATGTCAATAATGCTTTGTAATTTAATAGATGTTATCTATTAATTTATAAATGCGAATTTATATTTTTTTCTTTATAAACTAATTCAAAGACAACTATGTCTTCCAATTATGCTACTTAAAAGATTCCCCTGTTTAGTGGAAATTGTCGCCGAAATTTATTTTGCTATTATTGAGATATTTTGGGTTTATTTTTCTATTCCACTCCTGCTGGCTCATTTTTCTTAACTCTTAAAATCTAATTTACAAAAGGATACAAAGAAACAATTAAAAACTATAGCACACGAAGATGCCTAAAAATTTTAGTCATTTCAAAAATTGAAAAAGAAATGAACAGAGAACCAAAATCTTAGTTTGATAGTTTGATTTCTCTGCAGACTACCCATATTGAGTTGATACATTGACGGTCAGACTGCTAACGGTAAGATAAATAAATAAAAAACGTGCGAATTCTCATTGGAAAATATTTTTCTCGAACCTCAATGGGTTAATACAACATTTTAGGGTCAGAACAGCATGTTAGTCTGCGTCTCGGTTAGGCCGTTGAATGATTCAAATAAAAAATAATTCTTGAAAATGTGAAAAAAACACAACAAGAACAATAGCATAGAATGGAGACACCTATATATTTCTATAAAATGAACATACGCACACCCAGTAAAAGATAACACGCTGGTTAAACCGTAGGTCGTTGGGGTTTATGTGTCTTCTAAGAAGTTCTGTAGTTTTCCAGTTTTTAGTTTTATATTCATTGTTATTGTCTGATGATCTTCCACGAAAAAAGTCGGTCGATCACCTCAAACTTTGACACTTCCATACCATAACTTAACTCGTCACGAATACAGTGGATTCTCAGAAAGTGGGTTCGATTTGTCTCGGATAAATTCCGAAAATGTTGCTTATGGACATACTCCTACAGATGGAAATGATCTATGCTATTCAACACTTCGACCGTGACTTTCAACATTCTTTCTGCAAAAGCTTGACTTTGTTTCCAATCACTAGAATTTTACTTAATTTCAAAATATTTTCAACTTTCAAAAAAATACTTTCATTTTTTCACTGTTGACTTTCAGACTGGATCGAACTCAATGCTTACTTATCCTAACAGACAAATCAGTTCTTTTACCGATGACCAGAACTACCTTAACATTACGTTGGGATGGGGCAATATTATGATAAAGAGATCCTTTTAACTTAAAATGTTATTAATTTATACCATTACATAATATTTTCTTATATCAAAACATTTATATAAATAATACATTATTATAACTAATATTACTTGAATAAAATTTAATATTGAAAATCTTTAAAATTTAGAACTGAAAAATAAAGAAAGTAAATGCATAACAATATTTAGTTTATGTTATAGGGCCTGATGGCCGAGTAACTAGCGCTCGATGCCATACGTTTCTCGTTCATGTCCCGGCGGTGCCATGGATGTTTGTAGTGATTAGAATCCACTTTAAGCCGTAGGTCCCGGACTAATACGATTGTAGAGCGTTGTGTATAGGTCTGACAATCCTACCCTGTAAAAAGTCAGCGTCACGGAGCCAAGTCAGATTTCTCCATCACACCAGAAGCTTCCTTCCATGAGACCACACGGATTCATGGACTTGGTCTACATGTTGTTGTCTACCAAGTGGGATAAGAAACAAAAACAGTTTATTTTATTCAATAATGCTATTCTAATCAAATTGTATTTAGAGTGGGCTCTTTATTTTGGCAGTTTAAGAGTGCTCAGGTGCCTATTGCGTAAGATGACGTTATCGCTCATCTGTAACATTGAATAATATGGATTTCAAGGTCCAGACACTTTCTCTAAATCCTGAAAAGATCACCGAATATATATATTTGAACATTCATAATATAAAAAAAATATAAGTATAAATGAGGGATAATCTTCCATTGTATTGATTATTCAACAGTTCAACACAGTAATTATTATTCAATTAAGGTTAAATAACACCAAATTATAAACAACACGCGATGACAGCTGCTACATTCAATTCCGACGTCTGCCACTTAGTATTCCATTCAGACATCAGACCATTCCGCCCTCTAGCGTTCAAGATGTCGCCATTTGCCAGAAGCTGACATTTTTTCTTGTCACCAAAATAACATAGCAGAAAGTGAAAAATGTTTTGTCCTTGTACTATCAGAGTCGGCGAGGAAGTAAAACGGAATTTTCTTTCTTTTAAGCTTTTTTTTTTTCCAACTTGGAGATGAACATCTGAACAAAAACAATGAATTTAAACGGCTAAGATATCAGTTTGAAGTAAAGGGAAAAGAGAGAGAGAGAGTATGTCGCAAGATTTAAAAAGTAAATGCATGACCGTGAAGCTTTGAAATCGATTTGTTACTACTTTAGCCGCCAGACTAATTTATTCTTTTTTAAGCACGTGTTGTCTTATCAAAACATTTTAGTGATAAATCAAACTGATTTGTATGAGACACCAACATTAACTTATTTTGACATTATTTTAATGCTTTTAACGTGTCTGAATTTATTTTAAAAACCAATTTATTTTTTGAAATTATTTTAAAACCATTTCATGAGTTAAAAATATTGTATACTTTTCAATTCTTTAACATGGTTTGCGTGAAATAGTTATGCAATTAAATAACATTCCATCACAAAATTGAAATTTTTAAATTACAAATTACAAAACAAATTTTATCACATTATTTTCGATAATGTACAAGACACGGCAATTTGAAAGAAAAAATAAATACACTTTTGGAATTTTTAAAATGAAAACAATTGACTATTATTAATCCAAACTATCAGTTATGAATATGATTGTATGGAGATTCAATGAAAATTTTGTTTAGATTTTAAAATCACATACAAAAATTAAATACATCAGAATATTCCAAAATGTGTTATTCTCAATAATCATTGAAGCGGTGTATTTGTTAAATTTTGATATATTTTATTAAAAACAGTATATGTAAATAGTTGACATTAAATGATCATGTTGGAAAACACAAATTCAGAAAGGTAAAATTGAATCAAAATGTTAGGAAATAGCGGAACTATTGTAGTCCTTTATTAAAAGCAATAAATCATAATTTCATCGTAAAAACAAACTATTATTTTTATATAGAATGAAAAATGATTTATCAATTTTATATTATTAAGCAAAACCAGATTTGCTCAATATCACATTACAACAACAAAAGCAAAAGAAATAAAACTGAAGAATTGCATGAAAACAGCATCCAGGAATTGGAGCTTTCAGTTTTACAGAACTCACCTTACGGCATGTTTCAGACAAACAAAATGCAAACAACAATATACTTTTTAAGTTAAACTTAATTATTGTCCAAAGATATTTATCAAGATTCTGCACATTGAAGTTTCGCCAGCAGTTGTCAAAATAAATGCCTCTAGGTATTTCAAACTGAAAGTTCAGTCTTTCGCAAAAGGCAAAACTCTATCCTGTGGCTTCCTTTTCTATAGAATGGAACCAAAACAATGAAAACAACATAATTTGGCGATTAATTAATAACCATTGTCAGAAAACAGAGCAGACGCGATTGGAATCTCAATGAAGGAAACCTTTTGACATCAATGGTTTCGAAGTCAGTCGATAGTCATTGAGTTTGGTGAAATCTTTATTGTGGTGGGGCTGCTTGATTCAAAGAAAGATTTATTGCTAAGAGTAAAAGTAACAGCTATACTAATCTATAGACGGCACGTATATTGGACTAATAATAGGGTATTATATGCTAAATAGGTTGGCGTATGTTATTTTCATAAAAAAAATGTGGATAATTGTGCGAAAGATAGGCGTGATAAAATTAGGAAAGTGGTGATCCTATGTAAAAATTAATGGACTGCTTAATTATGAAATTATTAGATAAAAACGTGATATTAAAAGTCATTTAACTTTATGGAAAACTGAACGAGTCATGTAATGTAGCTTTATAATAATGTAATCATATAATTTGTAACATATAATTTGAACTATTAATGAACTAAATATAATTTTGTAATCATATAATTTGAACTAATGATCCATTTTTTCTAAAAAAAAAAAAGGATAATTTTCAAACATTGTGCAGATTGAAATCACTTTGAAAAAAAGATATTTTCCAATATATGAAACTCTTTTCTGGGTATATGCTTCTTTATTAGTAAAAAAAATGATAACATTTATTTCATGGAAACGATCAACGAAACGATCGTTCTGCCAGAGAAATTATGATGAAAAATTCTTTTGAAATATACAATAAAAAATAAATAAATCTTTCAAATATATATCATAGCAATACGTAAC
>BPLR01008110.1:0-36457 GCA_021605095.1 Caerostris extrusa | reverse complement strand
AGACCTATTTACTACATGTGAGAATATCGCAGCGTCGGTGAGATTTAAATGCCAGAAAAGCTAGGAGGGTATTGCCTCCTAGAGTTGGAGCAATTTTGGATGTACAGAAATAAAATCTGAAAATTCTTCTTCAAGGAAAGTTTGAGATTTTTCTTCTTCATTCAAGCAGACAATGGGAAGTGACATAGAATTGTTGTGTTAGTTGTCCAAATTAGTATGCTATATTACAGCTCTGGTGCTCGGTGCCGCGGGTTTCGAGTTCGAGACCCGGCGGTGCCATAGATATTTGTAGTGGTTCCAAATCCATTTTAAACCGTAGGTCTCGGTCTAATATTACTGTAAAACGTTGAACCTAGATCCGACAACCCTAAACCGTAAAAAGGAAAACCATCTCCTGTTCCGAAATCTACCAGTAGGGAGACGACCTTGGCCTAAAATGGGGTGTAGTACCAGCGCGTGAGTGAGAGAGTGTGAATATATATATTTATTTTTATTTTAGGGTATAAGATGTTGAATTTTAGATTTACGTTTACTTTCTAGAATGACCACGCTTCACCTCACGTTAATAAAAAGGAAAAAGTATTAATCGCAATCACAATATGATGAATTTCATCAATCAATATATGAATTTCTCATTCGATTTTTTCTGTACATTGGTTGGCCTTAACTTCCATCTACGTTTGCCACGAACAGTCCATCAATGAGTGATAAAGGTGCATTAAAATTCCGGAGCCCGACTCGTGGCTCACGTGGCAACGTGCGCCGCTGGTCAGCATGGGGTGGAGGTTCCATCCGCTGGCGGCTTTGTGGTAGACACTGTTTCAAAAAAAACTAGCAGACTCGATGGCGTTTGGGATGCTCAGCATCTCACCTCGTGAGTTGGACTATCTGGTGTCTCCCCGTTTTCCGGTTTTCTCTTATACGATACTAAAATGGGGGATAGTTCCCCCTAATAAACCCTCCCGGAAAGTACTACCCTCCCTCTTCAGCGACTCGAAACCAAGTCAGACTTTTACCTACGGGTGCTCCATCATAACAGAAGTTTTGCTCCTTTTCTCCATCCATCCATGAGTAGATTATTCATAGGATGCCCGTTCCGCGCTGCCGAAAACTGAGGATTAGGCACAACAACACGAACTTCAGAAAGACATTTAAGGGCTAATTTTCCTGTCATACGGGTGACAACCTGGAAAACTTCCATCATGCTGCTGGACTATCTGTATGAGATGTATTCACAATCACCATCGAGTTTCTTAATCTTTAGCCCTTCTACACATGAATCAGTAAACTTTGAGTGTCATACGTAAATACCATCCAAACCATTTGTTTCAATTTGACGGAAAACGCAATGCTTGTGAAAAAGTCTGTCAGATTTCGAGAAAACGAAATTTTCCCTCGGCCTTGCATTAAGGAAATGTCCCCCTTTTGGTCATGCATTAAAGGATGTACTACTTCTCAAAGATGACTAGATGACTCCCCCTCCGGATGACCCACCTCCCTCCCCATTCCGGGAAAGGGGGTTATTGTCAAACCTCAGCTTCCCCCTCGCATCCCACGCCCACAACTGGCATATGTGCACATGATCAAATCTATGGCCACTTCCCACTTAAGCCCATTTTTGTTTGCATTTGTTAAATATTTAACGTTTCAATCAGTTTAACTATTTAACTAACTGCCTGGCACTACAAACCCCCCATGAGGGCCAAGGCCGTCTACCTACTGGCAAATTTAGAGAAAGAAGAAAGTTGTCAGTCCTATGCCCAACGCTCTATAATCACTTTAGACTGGAACTTATCATTTAAAGTGGATTCCGAACCACTACAAACATCCACAACAACTGTAAACCCCAAACTTGTGTCACCGAGCGCCAGAGAGCAATTTCAATCAATTTAATATCTTATCAGAGTCAATTTTATTATCTTTCCTGATTGAGAGGGTGTTTTTTTCCTGGTTTAAGTTTTTATTTAGTATTCATCGAAATATTGAAATTGACATAAACGACGTAATCATCGAATTCGCAAAAAGAAAAAAGAAAGATTGATTTTTAATTTGAAAATTGTTTACGTATTTTTTAGAAATTAAATTTATATTTTTTATGCAATACTTCTTAATTTCAATGTTCTCTTTCTTTTATGTATTTGAATCAAATGAGTGCATTATAAAATTGTTAATAAAATAACCGAAGCTTTGCGGATACGAAATACGCACTCAACATCGGATCAATTTTATTTTTTCACCATTCGCTATATACATATATTTATTATTATAAAATAATAAACCAAAAATGAGACATCCCACAACGACAATACCTTGAAAACCATTTTTTTTGTTGAGTTCGCCCTTATGGGAAAATTTTTCAAACGCGTTTTTCTCACAACTATATTTTGTATATTTCGCCCTTCGTATCCGCAACACCTCATTTAATATGTGCCATTTCGACTTCGAATGCATTTTCTATTACTGATAGCTTACTTTTTCTATTCGGCTTTCTTAACGATTATGTTTTATTTTGTTTAGCTCCTCCCCCTTAAAAACACACACACACATCTGGGGTGCACCCCTGATTTAAGGTACTTCTGAGAAACGACTGGTGGATGCTCGCCACTTCCATGCTTTGAAACATCCCCCTCCCTACCAATGGCCCCCGGGAGTTGCAGTTTGAACCCTAAGACAAACCCGTCGCAGCGATTCTGAAAGCGAGACTGTCTCCTTTCAGATGGTCTAAATCCATTGATGCGCTACCGAAAGACGACTGTAGCCGGAGAGATATTTTTGCTTCCTCGGAAGTTGGCAAATACTGGCAATTGGCAATTGGCGTACCGATTGCGGAGTACCCTTGGGGATAGACCCCTTAACCTCCTCGTCTTAATTCATAGAAAAAATTACAATTATAATTGCCTGCTTAAATGTTATAGTATTTGATAAAAGATAAAGTTTCAAAAAATTAAATAAATGGTACTCTAAAAATAAAAAAAAAAAAATAATAAATACTAAAAATAAATAAAAAGTAAGATAAAAAAAAATTTAATTAAAAGAATTTAAGTTTAAATTCGGTACAATAAAAGACCAATTGTCGATGCCACAAAACTATTGATAAGATAAAATTATAGTGATAAGGGTATAAATACTGAGCGGTGGGAGCCAATCGTTTTTTTTTCTCGGCAATGAGGATCCAAATCCACCGTAGGCAAAATAATTAAAGTTTTTCATTCTGAAAATTTAATTATGTACGTTATCATTAATTTTAATTCTTAAGTAAATAGTATGACTATTAGCAATTTCCAACCATTAACAATTCTGGCCCTCGGTGCTACAGATTTCGGGTTCAAGTTCCGGAGATGCTGTGGGTGCTTGTAGTGGTTCACTTTAAATCGTAGGTCCCTGTCTAATAGGATTGTAGGGTGTAGGGCTGACAACCCTATCCCAATTTGTTTGTATTTACACAAAATCAAGCAATTGTTGCCATTGTAACATATTTATTCAAAACACATATGTTCTTAAATAATTAGTAACATATTTTTTTTATAACTATGTACCATATTTGTTCATAACATCAACATATATTTGTTCATAACTTGATATATTTATCCATAACATTGTAAGTTATGTGTTCGTAATATCGTCACATATTTGTTCATAGCATCGTTATATATTTGTTCATAACATCAACGCATATTTGTACTTAACATAATAACATATTTGTTCATAACATTGTAACATGCGTTTTCATAACTTCTTCACATACTTGTTCATAGGATTGCTATATTTTGCTTGTAATATCGCAATATATTTGATCACAACATTGCAACTTTTTCTTTCCAAATATTGTAACATATTTCGTAATACATTCATTGTTATGTTGCCGTCATATTGAGTAAAAAGAACAACATATTGATAAATCCACTTGTAATAATCAATTGATCCACAATCAGATTTATCAATATGTTACCGTTTTTTTAACATGCAAAGCATAGATTCCACGAATAATTTCAATTTCATCGCCTTTTATCTCTTTTAACCGTTATAACTTGCACTTCGTGTGTTAACATGGAAAATAATGTTAGATAAACAATGCAAACAAATTTCTCTTCTTTATTTATGCTTTTATCGTCTCCTTATTTTTATTTGACCATCCCCACCCCTCCTAAATGCACCCTAGGCTATTATAATCACTTGATCGTACCACTGTTCCCTAGGGCAGTGTTCTCCAAAGTGTGATACCACAAAGTGGTATATGGGGGCGGGAAGGGGGGATACACCAAAGACGTAGACTCACGATCATTTGCTAGAATTATGATCGTGTATCACGTGAGTACGAGATTGTATCATGGATCGTTGTGTCTGGAAAACTCATCATAAATGCATCGACTCTAAAGCGCTTATGTACCAAGACATTTGAAGACATGAAGTGTATATATATATATATATATATATATATATATATATATATATATATATATATATATATATATATATATATATATATATATATGGGCTTGATGGCCGAGTGGCTAGCGCTCTGGCGCTTGGTACCACAGGTTTCGGGTTCGAGTTTCGGTAGTGCCATGGATGTTTGGAGTGGTTCGGAATTCACTTTAAACCGTAGGTGCTGGTCTAACAGGATCGTAGAGCGCTGTCTTGGGGTAGTGTTACTCGCGTCCGTAGCTTATTTTCAAGCTACACGCACCTCCTGGGTAGTGCTAAGTGAGTAACGTCGGTCAAAGCATCAAAGACAACTGTCTGAGTGTTTGCCAGCTTCATTAGAATTTATATTATATTATATGAAGTACAACTTTTTTTTTAATATTTTCGTATTAGGTGTAAGCGATAAAAAAGGATCGCAGACAGCTCTCAAGGAGATATTGTTGCCCATTTGAAAATCAGTGTCTTACAACTTCACTATTAAAGTAAAACCGTTTAGTATGGAAGCCATTGCAGTGCTTCTGTTGCAACCATCCTTCTCACATTTCTAATAACTGTAATTTCAATGTAAGCGGCTTAAAATCCGATGCTAATCATACTAAGATTGCTAAAGATTTGTAAAATAATGATCGGAGAAAATTCATTTCAATAATATAAAATGCATCTATTTAACAAAAGAAATTTTAAATGCTTAATTAATTACAGAAAAATTATTAACGTTTAATTAAAGGAGCCTGATGGCCGAGTGTCTGAAGTTTGGCGCCGCTGTTTTCTGGTTCGACTTTCGGTGGTGACATGGATGTTTGTAGTGGTTCGGAATCTACTTTAAACCGTAGATCCGGGTTTGGTATGACTACTGTCGAAAATGCTGTCTATCTAGAACTTTTTGAATTATTTACCATGTGAACACTTTACCACTCCACTTAACTGTAACCGTACTTCGTACCGTACCGTACTTAACTGTAACCGTAAGAATTTTTCTCCCTGGATACTAGAACTTTTTTGTTGGTAGTCATCCGTAGTAGACGCGGGTTTTGTGTCAGTATTTCTATTATTTTTGTGTGTCATATCGTCATGTGTAAATAAAAGTATTGTATTTATTTGAATTGACTAACTACAGCCCGTCCTTTTGGATATCTTAATTGCTATGATTGTACTTAATTGCTATCTTAATTACTATCTAATTGTACTTAATTTCTACCTTAATTGTTATCTAATTGTACTTAATTGCTATGACGGATAAAAATGTCTTGTCGCACTAATATGTTTTTAAAAATTGATTGATTGATAATTTTCATTGCTTTTCATTGAACAACGGGTTTTCATTTTTAATGGAAAACCAAATATCTTGGTAAAATCTTGGTATGAATTATTGATATTATGAAGGATTTATCCACATATTACCACGTGTGGAATCTTCTGTCTTTGGATAATAACGACGAAACCATTCAGTAGGGTAATTGTAGGTGTTGTTGAGCGATGGTTAACATTTGTTCGTTGACATCCTTCCTCTCATACGAGGGGCAGTCGAAAAGTTCCCGGAATTTTGTTGTAACTCTTTATTACCCCATTATAATTTACTTATTTTTTTACTACGGAATACATAACATGCCTATAGCCGAGCATTTTGAAAAAGCATAGAGGACCCGACCTTTCTTGAGATACTCGTTAGTGGTGACAAGACCTGGGTATGCTCTTACGACCCGGAGACAAAGATGCAGTTCTCAGAATGGTACACAACATCCTCTTCTCGACCAAAGAAATCACATGTTCAATCCAAAACGAAAGTGTGGTGCACTTTACATTTGTACCAGTTGGACAAACTGTTGTTCGTGCAAGACTGAGTGAAGCAATCCGAAGAAAACGTCCTGCCAAATGTCAAAGAGGATGGTTACTGCAACACGACAAGGCTTCCTTGTTATGCAGGCATGGTTAGCAGAAAGGAACATTCCACTTCTTCACCAGCTTCCCTACTCAGAAGCTTTAACACCATCGGTTTCTGGCTCTTCTTCAACATCAAAAGTGGCCTGATGGCCAATTGACTAGCGTTCTGGCATTTGGTACCACAGGCTTCAAGTCAGAATCCTGGCGGTGATGATGATGATTATAAAATATTATTCCATGAATTATTATGTTCCATGTTTGTTATAAGTGAGCCGGATTTGGCGATGTTGCTATTGGGCAATGACAGGAATTGTGTAATTTAGGATTGGAAAAAAAAAAAAAAAAAAAAAAAAAAAAATTCTTTGTATTTTCTGTTAAACCAGACACTGTAAAATTTTTGTACGAGTCTTTATGTTGGCCTGATATCTAATTGGCTAGCGCTCTCTCTCTCTTTAGTACCAGGTTGAAATCTTGGCGGTGGCATGGATATTTGTGAGTGGTTCAGAATCATCTTTAGACTGTAGCCCTCGTATGCATAAGATGACAGTAGAGCGACAAACCAAACCAATCACATCAAAATCGGCCTCGAAAGTAACTTTTAGACACTGTAGAAAACTTCAAAACCAGTGCGACAGCTGAATTTGGGAGATAACACAACAGGACTTTCATCGATGTGTCCAGCAATGATAGAAAGCTGTGGAGCAAGTGTGTGTGTGTTCTGAAGGAGCATACTTTGAAGGCAATTAAGTAAACGTGTACCTATATTGTGACAATAGAGAGTTACAACAAAAAAAATCCAGGAACTTTTTTTGATTGCCCGTCATGTATATTCATCAAAATTTGAAAACATAATTCCATAAAAACATTTTTTTTTTTTTGAAAAACATCCATTTTACCTCGCAGTGTGAACGTGCCATTAAGTTGTTCTTGCAAGGATATGTGTACTTCATTTAAAAGCGAAAAAACATCTGCCAAGTATGTTTCCCATTATGCCTATTCATCGTCGGACAAGAGTTCTTGGAATTTCGGATTATTCTGCTGCTGGAAAAATTGAATAAGCTTCTTGGCCCAAAATGAACATTTGGGTATGCACTTTGATAATCCTCGACAGCTATTTCACCTCAGCGTAAAGATGGAGTTCAACTCAAAGCTCCTCAACTATTCGAAAATTGAGTGCTTTTGTCGAATTTCATTTATAATTTTGATAACAACTGATTACATTTTATGTAGTTCTGGGCACATATTTTTCGCTACAACTTGATTCCCAAACGTATAAGCAAAATGGCTTGGTGATTTGCATTTTTCATCTTTGCAACAGTGCTTAAAAGATACCCGGTCTTGTTTGCAACACCGTCTGTACATATTCCGATGTATATTTTCCATTTAATTCCTTGCACCGCGACATAACTATTTAATGTTTCAAAAATCTCGGAGCTTAGTTGAGGCGAATGAGGTATATATTTTTTGAACCACAAGACAAAGGAGAAATGCTTCATCGTTTGTTAAAAATTGAATAAAATGATGAATTTTACATCATTTTTATAACTTGATTTTCAGTATCTCCAGCCATGTCATTAATTCTGTGCTTTTACAGTTTTTAGAGCAGATAAGAACTACTTTCAGCTTCCAGATGGTTTGTTTTACAAAAACCTCTTCTCAGACTTGTAACGTGCAAGTAACACGTAACATTAACTTGTAACAAGCAAGTAACATGTTACTTGCACGTTACAAATTAATGTTACATGTTACTTGCATGTTAATGTTACAAGTTAATGTTACATGTTAATATTACATGCTACTTGCATGTTAATGTTACAAGCTAATGTTACATGTAATATTAACTTGCAAATAACATACAACATAATTAAATCTTCATCTTTTAAATAATTATCCGGGTTTTTTATTATTATTATTTTTAATCCTAAATGCTGTCAAATTCAAATTAGAAGTCTTGAACAATGATTTATCTTCAACAGTTATTTTTGGTAAAGCAATTACTAACTTTACATAGTATCACGTATCCTTTGAAAGTATTTTTACGGTTCCTTACCTAAAATCCAAATGTTTTGATTGCAAGTATCTTTCTGAATTAGGTTACGTGCCTTTATAAAGCAAACTTTAGTAACACACAACACAAAGCGCAAGTGGATCCAATTCATTACGGGGTTCTTGAATAAATCCAAATTTAAAATATAACAGGCGATCTTTAATCCACCATTCGATAATTCTGCACTTTCTGTAATCCGGTACAGAGCGAGGCGTTCGCTTTTGATTTTCCTCGTGTGTATTCGGGGTTTTTTGACCTTGACCACTTGTCGGGATACTGCGCTGTTCCGATTTTTATTCATTATTTATCATAGCTATCAGTTTTCGTTTCAGTGCAGCGGCGAATTCATTCATCTTTATAACTTGTAAATTTGCTTATAATTTACTTCCTAGTCATTGATAATGCGCGATATCAGATACTTATTTTAAACAGTATCGCTCTATTTTTCTTGCCATAGAGTAGCTTGTTTTCGCTATCATTGTCCTGTATTAATTTTTCTTTCATGTTGCATTATTTTTATCAATAGACGAATATTCAATTAAATTAAATTAATATTCAATGCATGAAATTTGGTTCCGAACTAGTTAGAATGTCGAAATATTTCAACAACTATGTAAAAAGATAAACATCCTTTTTAAAAGGTCAAATAAATCTTTTATTAGAGGTAATAACTAACTCACTAAAGTCTTCTGCCTACTGGGAGATTTCAAGACAGGAGATGGACTTTTTTTTTACTGCATAGGGTTCTCAGCCCTACTCCCAACGTCATATTAGACAGGAATCTACGGTTTTAAAGGGAATTATAAAACCACTACAAACATCCATGGCACCTCTGGGACTCAACCAAAATCTGGGCACAGAGCGCCAGAGCGCTATGTTAGCGGTGCTAGTCAGGATATATGTGACGTAAATTAATTTGTAAAGAAAAAAATTAACTGCCATTGCGGAATTTTTTTATCCTTAATTTTTTGAAATCAGGTAATTTAAAATTTTAATCTTTAAAAATTAAACATTTTATTGGAAATAAAACCCCTTCGAAAATATCCTTTTCACCTATTACGCCACTCTATTTAAATCCGTACCATTTGCCAATCCGACTACCAATTTTCCACACAATCGATGGTCAAACTAGATAAAAGATAAGAATGTATACAAACACGCTAAATATATGCATGCTTTTATCGACTAAATTTTTACCTTTTATCTTTGGTATATTTGTTAAACCTTTATCGACTTTCGATTATAAGGCAAAATTGCTAATCCGGCACGACCGTGATCCCGAACGTGCTTTTATTAAAGAGCGCCTATTGTTCGAATCTTATTTTCTGGATACTTTTCTTCTTTCACCTGCCCCCTCCCCCTCCCTACAGTTCAAATAATCTTCCTATTGTACCCGAAAGGATTGGGGCGATTCTGATTCATCGATCAACTCACGGTTGAGTGAAGTATAAGTGTTATCCTTAGTTACATTATGTTTTGTATTACTAAAGAAATGCAAAATATTTTTATGCTCATAATGGGTTTATTTCATTCGAATCTAAAACCGAACATATCAAGCTACTGGGTTCGCAACAAAGTAACTGCGGTTTTTCACCATTTAATTATGATAGAAACAAAACGTAATTTCTTGTCAATCTGATATTTCATGCCATTATGAGGAAATATAAAGCAGCCTCATATTGACAAGGACGTACTACTGTGCCCAAAAAGTAAGACCAATTATTATTATTTTTTTTTTTTCAAAAACTCTTTATTTATTATTCCACATTTATTTCATCGCATTCAAAGCAATCCCCACCGGACACAATGCACTTATGCCAACTTTCTTTCCCAATTTCAATGCATGCTAAAAAGTCATCGGCAGGGATGGCCTTCAAAGTGATTCACGTTGAATCTCTTCAATCGACTCAAAACGGAGTTTCCGGAGTGGTCATTGGAGTTCAGGGAATAGCCAGAGGTCGCATGACGGAGTGAATACGGTGGTTGTGGAACGATATGGGTTTTATTTTTGGCGAAAACATCACGAAGAATCAATGCAGCGTGAGCTGGCGCATTCAGTGTTTTTGGTACCCATCGAGATTGGACGCGTTTGAGGCCCAAAATGGAATGGACAGATCCTTTTAAAATTCAACATCCTCAGCAAGGTCTCTAATTGTAAATCGACTGTTTGTAAGTACCAAATCTTTAATTTTTTGAACGCGAGCTTCGTCTATTGATGATCGATCAGAGGGCTCTTCGTCTTCAACGCGTTCTCTGCCTTCTTTTAACTGTTTATACCATTTCTAAACATTTCTTTCCGATATAGGAATGCTCACCGAATGTCTTCTGCAACATTCTATACGTTTCCGCAAACAAAATTGAATGTCAGTTCTTTGCAATGAATTCACCGAAAATCGCCGGAATCCGTTTTAGGACAAAGCCAAGCGTCACTCAAAACCAGAAGTCATATCTCAACCGATGTCGAGGAAGTGCCAAAAACTTTAATTTCACAAGCCTTGGGAATTTTAAATTGAAAATGGGTCTTACTTTTGGAACACAGTAGTATTAGATCAGATGCCAAACGTTTTTGTCTTTACACTCTTCAACAAAGGGGGACTGACGACCAATTGGCTAACGCTCTGGCCTTTGGTACCACAGGATTCAGGTTCGAATCCTGGTGGTGGCATGGATGCGTATAAGTGGTTCGGAATCCACGTTCAACTGTAGGTCGGGTCTAATTAACCTAAGGCGTGCACAAATGACCGTAGAGCGATAAGCCGAACCAAACCAACAAAAAGTTTGAACTTGTACTTTTGTTCTGTCAAATTATAATTACATGTAGAAAGTGCAATGTGCCTTTAGAAAAAATAATCGTTTCGAACTGCTGCGTTTTAGGAACTTTTTGTAACTCACGGGGAAAGAAATATTTAATTTTTGTTCCCTTAATTAAACCTTTGACTTCCTTCAAGTGGAAAACAGTTTGATATGTTAATAAAAATAGTTTCTTTCCCATGTTTTTTTTTAGTTTTTTCTCCCATATATTTTTCTAATAATGCCTGAATTTCTCGCACACCTTCCCTGTATAATTAACATCATTGGCCTCACACATCAGCAAATACTTCCTGGTAAAAGTAGGCATTTGACGAGGTTTTAGAATTTGATAACTTGATACAAATTTATGTAGTGTATGTTCGTAATCAGCTTTCTGATGTAATTTTACTGATTTTTTTCAACTAGTTTAAAGCTGATTATCTTGGACTAACTTGTTTTCAATTGATAAAACAAAATCTGCTCTCTTTATCAATGCATTTTTAAGTAAAACGAATCAAATAATTTTAATAACAAAATGGCGCGAAAAGGTAGACTTACTTTACTCCTTGATACTAAAATTATCATAAATGTAACGATATAAAATGTATAAATAATTCAGTTTAGGTTTAATTAATATACAAAATGAATAAAAAATTCAATTTTTAGTATAAATTATATATTCAATTGTATAAATTCAATTTAGCTGTAAATTAATGTACACGAAATAAGTGCAATTGTATAAATTCAATTTAGCTGTAAATTAATGTATACGAAATAAGTGCAATTGTATAAATTCAATTTAGCTGTAAATTAATGTATACGAAATAAGTGCAATTGTATAAATTCAATTTAGCTGTAAATTAATGTATACAAAAATAAGTGCAATTGTATAAATTCAATTTAGCTGTAAGTTAATGTATGAAAATTAAATTGCAGCCCTCGTATTTGAATGGAACTAAGCTTCTTTACAGAGTTTCGCAGAATTAAAATACCAACAACAACAATATATCTATTTAAATTTACATACATTTAATGAGAGGTACAGAAATTTTTGTTAATGTACATTATTAAAAATGGCTACTTTGGAAACCAAATTATGCTGAACATACAAATTTTGTGGGGAATTTGTTGTAATTTTCTAATTTAAAATTTAAAAAAAAAAAAAAAAAAATCCATGCAAATGAATAAATTATTTATCTGATTACATTCGGTTTTATAGAGCACATCCACTTTATCACCAATTTTTCTCCGAATTGCTTCGATTTTATTATTATTCAGCAAATGTATGTTATTTAAGATTCAGAATTTTTTTCTCCCGGTTTACCAACAGGTTACCCCGTAATAATCTAGGAACCTGAATCAAGAATTATCAAGATTATCTACGGTTTACACCACAATTGTATTTTGTATTGTATGCATGATCTGCAGTTATCTTTTGTATAGTCTATCTACATGTTGTCTATGTTAGGGAACTAATTGAGGATATATTAAGAAGTTATTTCAGTATTATCTACAATTAATGAAACAATTATTTTTGAACAATATTTTAAAGTAAAAAAAAAAAATTTAAAAAAAAAGAACTGATTATAAATAGCAAATAGGAGATAAAATATTTTTTTAAAAAAAAATTTTGGGATTGAAAAAAAAAAAAATCGTTTGAAATGATAATAAAAAACTGCTTCTTCCTGAATAAAGAACTAATGGTCAGCTCGGTGAATTCACCTTATTTTCTCTACCCCTCCCTCCCTCTATGAACTTCCTTTCAGGTGGCAAGCATGGAAATAACACAGACGATATCACACCCTTCCCCACACACCCACAAAACAGAGCGCCAGAACGTGATATCGTCTGCCAAACGTTTTGCCAAAATTAACACTGACGCAGACGACTTTTTTCCTCTTTTTCATTCCATTCTCTGCTCACCCCACCTCTCTCTACAATAGGCCCGCCCGACACACACTTATCTCTCTTCAGAATACTGCGTCACGTGATAATGTGCACGCGATCACTAAGTCGTCTGTCACTACTTCACGGCTCCCCCTTGAAAAGTCCATGCTCCCCCCCCCCATCTTGTCTTTCATTTATAAGACCAATTATTTCATACGTACTTTAGGGGAGAGTTCGAAAATCGCAATGAAGAATTCGGTCACAGACCCTCGTGTTGTTGTATTTCGAATTCATTTAATAATTTTCCCGTCTTTTTTACGCAAAAAGATTCTAAATTTTTCTGAATTGCGCAATTAACGATAGTTTAAATTCGTCAAATCTCACGAAGTTTTGGGTAATTGTTAAAAATAGTCACTGAATAATTAATCATTATATAAATAATAATGTTCACATTTAAAGAAGATGTCTATAACGATAAAAACAGTTAATTTAATAATTAAGAAAAAATGCCTAAACTATTAACAAATTTATCTGATAATGTTTTTATGAGTAATACTATAAAAATAATAATGCATATAGTTATTGTAATAATATTTTGTCATTTATAGCAATAAATAATTTTTCATTAATTTAATTGAAAAAAATCTACATTGCTATCTTGAAAAAAAAATTTTGTAACTTTTTTTTTTTTTTTTTTTTTTTGACGAATCAGAAATGATAAATTTTAGATAATTGTTAAAAACAATCACTGAATAATTAATTATTATGTAAATAATAATTTCCACACTTAAAGTATTATGTTTCTAACTATAAAAACAATAGGGCCTGAATGAAAACAATAGCGCTCTGGTAGGTTCGGTAGGCCACAGGTTTCAGGTTCGAATCACGGCGGTCCCATGGATGTTTGTAGTGGTTCGGAACGCACATTAAACCGTATGTTCCGGTCTAACACGATCGTTGAGCGTTGCGTGGAGGTATTTTTACTCCACATTCGTAGCTTATCTTCAAGCTACACGCACCTCCTGGGTAGTGCAAAGTGAGTAACGCTTGCCTTAAGGCATCTAAGACAATTGCCTAACTGTTTGCCAGCTGCATTAGAACAAAAAAAAAAAATAATAATTTAGAAAAAAATGCGGACACTATAAATAAGTAATCTAATAATTTTTTATGACTTAAATTATAAAAATAATAATGTATATATTTTATTGCAATAATATTTTGTCATTTATAGCAATAATTAATTTTTCTAATTAAAAAAAAAAAAAGCTAAATTGTTATCTTGGAAAAAAAAATTTCGTTTAAACAGTAATGATAAATTTACGATAATTGTGAAAGATGTTCTATGTCAAGTAAATCATTATTATGTAAATGATAATTTTCGCCTTTAAAGTAACATGTTTCCAACTATAACAATGGTTAATTTAATAATTAAGGAAAAAATCTGAAACTATAAGTAAATCACCTAAAATATTTTATGGTTAAAAAAAAAAAAAAAAATGCATATATTTATTGTATGTTTGTCATTTATGGTAAAACATAAATTTTTCTAATTAAAAAAAAAAAAGTTAAATTGTTATTTTGAAAATTTTTTGTTTAAAGCATTTTTTCTTGACGAAACAATAATGATAAATTTGGATAATTGTCAAAAATAATCACTGTTATGTAAATCATTGTTACGTAAATGATAATTTTTCATATTTAAAATAATATGTTTCCAGCTATAACGATCGTTAATTTAATAATTAAAGAAAACTATAAATAAGTCACCTAAAATCTTTTTTATGTATAAAAAATACTACATATATTTATTATAAAAGATAATAATGCATATATTTATTGTAACAATAATAATTTTATATATATATATATATATATAATTTTATATTTTTATATTTTATTATTTATTATTTATTATTTATTATTTATTTAATTTTATTTTTCCTAATTAATTTTATATTTATATTTTATTTATTTATATTAAAAAATAATTATTTTTCTAATTTTGGATAATTGTTAAAAAATCATTTTTGTAAATCATTGTTATGAACATGATAATTTCCACATTTAAAGTAATATGTTTCCAACTATAATGATCGTTAATTTAATAATTAAATAAAAAATTGGAAATTATAAGTATCGTAAATCACCTGAAATATTTTATAGCTAAAAATAATAATGGATATATTTATTGTAATATCTTGTCATTCACATCAATAATTAATTTTTCAATAATTTAATTTTAAGAAAATCTAAATTGTTATATTGAAAAAAATTTGCATAAAGCACTTTTTCTTGATGAAACAGTAATAATAAATTTTGGATAATTGTTAAAAATAATCAGAATTATGTAAGTCATTGTTATGTAAATGATCATTTTCACATTTAAAGTAATATGTTTCCAACTATAACGATAGTTAATTTATTAATTAAGGGGAAAAATCGGAAACTATAAGTTAGTCACCTAAAATTTTATGGCAAAAAAAAAAAAAAATAATAATAATAATAATGCATATATTTCTTGTAATATTTTGTCATTTATAGCAATAATTAATTTTTTAATTAAAAAATGGTAAATTGTTATCTTGAAGAAAATTTGTTTAAAGCACTTTTTCTGGAGGAAACAGTGATGATAAATTTGGATAATTGTTAAAAATAATTATGTAAATCATTGTTATGTAAATGATAATTTCCACATTTAAAGTAATATGTTTCCAACTATAGCGATCGTTAATTTAATAATAAAGGAAAAAATCGAAAACTATAAGTAAGTTACCTAAAATGATTTTTTGCCTAAAAATAATAATGCATATACATTGTAATAATATTTTGTCATTTGTAGCAATAATTAATTTTTCTAATTAAAAAAGAGAAGTTAGATTGTTATTTTCCAAACTTTTGTTTAAAGTACTTTTTTACTACTTGTACTTTCTTTACGAAACAATAATTTTGTTCTTTGTCATTGCAAATTGTTTTAATAAATTTTAATTATGTATGTTTAAGATATTTATATTTATCTTTATATATACAATTTATTCACGATTTTGATGCTTATTTTTGTTTAAATGATTTTCAGTTTTGTTGCTGTGGTTTTTGAATGTTTCAGATCTTGAACATTTCTGAAGGAACTGAATATGAGGCACTTTAGGGTTTTTGTTTGCGAATTTTATTATGAATTTATTATTAATTTGATTGGGTTTCTATGAAATACAGGATAATTTATGTGTAGCGAATATCGTTGTGGTTATTGTTGTTCTATTTCAATGCTAGTCAGTTCTCCTTGATTTTTTTATTGATGCATTAATATATATATATATTGGCTCTAATATTTCGATAATTTCCTTTTTTTTGATGACATAATGATATTACAATTTAAATGCAAGCTTTTATAATAATAGATAAAACATTATTATAAAACTTTTTGTAATTTTATAAATGAAATACAATAATAAATATAATATATTATTAAAAAAATAAGCTTCTGTTGCCAAAGTCATGCAACATAACTCTTCTGAATAGTCCTCTTTTTGTTAGTCTTGTTCGTTATAATGTCGCTTTAAGATAATATACTTCTTTAGACTGAAATGTGTGGCTGTCGCAAACTTCGATTTATTTAAAATATTTAATGCAGTCGTACTCTGACTGCGGTTCGGAACATTTTTCATACAAACAAAAATTATGCAATGGTAAATGTATTGAATATTTTTTAAAACCAAAAATATGCATAAAAGAAAATTGAGATGCAAAGATTTTAATCATCATTGAATTAAAAACTACAAATAATTAATTCTTTAAACCATAAAAAGTTATGTGGATTCCGAATCATTACAAACATCCATGGCACCGCGGACTCGAACCCGAATCCTGTGGCACCGAGCTCAGAGACACTCAGCCTCGTAACCAGGAAAGCTTTCTCTATGTCAGGAGTCGGCAACTGGTCGTCCAGGACAAAATGTTGATAGTCCACTTGGTTCCATGTTAGCGTTGAGCTACATCCATTTCAATGCGAAGCTGCTTTATATTTCCTCACAATGGCATAAAATATTAAGGCAAAATATTACGCTTATTAGGTTTTTACCAATGAAAAAATATATTTTATAAATGATGAAAACTGCAATTACTTTGTTATAAATTCAAAATTTTGTTCGGTTTTAGATTCGAATGAAATCAAATCATTATGAGCGAAAAAAAAAGAAAAGGAATATTTTGCATTTCGTTAGTAATACAAAGACAGTGTAATTAAGGAAAACACTTATACTTCACTCAACCGTGAGTTGATCGATGAATCAGACCCTCCCTTTATCAAGTATAATAGGAAGATTATTCGAACGGGATGGGGTAGAGGTGAGGTGAAAGAAGAAGAGTATCCAGAAAATACGATTCGAACAATAATTACGTTCAATTTCTGTGTGATTCTGAATTATCCTTAATTTATGGACATGAGTGTAGTATATATTTTCAAATTTCCGTGTTTTTCCTTGTCTGGGGGATAAATTTACTGTTTTAAACTCAGCATTTTCATCAAAGGAAGTTTTATACAGCATTTTATAGGGCGAACAAGCAGAACACACTGCTAATAACGTTTTCAACTTTTGCTCTGACGATAATTTAGAAGCCAACAATCATCATCATTTAAGTTCACTGAGTGCCTTGGTCATTTTTCGACCTTTACTCCAGAGTGGCACACAGTAAAGTCCATTGGAGAGAAACACATTAGTAACATAGAGAATAAAAGGAATAAGTGATAATGGTCTGCCCAGATTACATAAAAATTTACAAGTGCAAAGTTAAAGAGAAAATAAGAAATGCAAAATTAAAAATTAAGACGAAAAAAAAGAGATTGAAAAAATACTACGAAAACTACTTAGTATAATATATACAAACAACAATTAATACTACGAAAACTACTAAGTATAATATATACAAACAACAATTAATATACAATGCATGACACAAAAATATACAAAAAGAATAGAACAGATGAAAACTACTACAAAGTAGAGTAATTGCTGCTAGAAATGATGACAAGGATCTAGGTCTGGTGCAAATTATGCAGAGACGCCCGTGGGCGCTTAGCGTTTTTCCGGTAATGTGAAATCGTATCTTGAAGATTACGAATTTCATCATTCGGAATAGAGTTTAGATTTGCGTAAAAAATGAGTCGCAAGCTTCAGCATAAAATTTTGAATAGTAGGGAGGGCTAAACAACGACGGATGTCATCATTTCTAAAGTACCATGGAGAACTAGTGATCATTCTAAGGATCTTATTTTCAAAACATTTAATGAAATTAATCTGGTACCTTGCAGCAGTACCCCAAACCGGGCAAGCATAAGTTATTACGGGCCGCAAATAGTACATATAAATAATTAGTTTATTTTCTAAGGAAAGAGGTGAGTTTTTATTAATATTTGGATACAGTATGCGGATGCAGCTGTTAGCTTTTCTTTTAATGTTACTAAATGAGTATTATAGGTTAGTTTATTATCAAGATAAACT
This sequence comes from Caerostris extrusa, assembly GCA_021605095.1. NCBI lineage: Eukaryota > Metazoa > Arthropoda > Arachnida > Araneae > Araneidae > Caerostris > Caerostris extrusa. The sequence continues at coordinate 17,932 of BPLR01008110.1, read as the reverse complement.
CCCAGATATTTAGCATTAGTAGACCAGTTGATTAATTGGTTAAAAAGATAAATGTTAGAGGCGCAAGTCTTCTCCTCGTGAAGAGCACAGCTTCTGTTTTATCTACGTTGATTTTTATTCGCCATCTAGTAAGCCAAGCTTCAAGATGAGTGAAGTAGGTCATGAAATATAGTTGAATGTCTGTAAGTGTTTTTACCCGAGGTGATGACTGCTGTATCATCAGCGTAGATTCCAAGCGAAATACTATGTGTCTGTGGAATGTCATTTATGTACAAATTGAAAAGAGTTGGACCAATTAATGATCCTTGTGGAACTCCCGCTCCAATTTTCTTGTCAGCAGAGAGAGCGTTGTTAACTTTAACAGTGAAAGTTCTGTCGCATAGGTAAGACTTGATGAGCAGTGTTAAGTATACCGGAAACTTGTAGGCAACGAGTTTATGAATTAAGCCATCGATCCAGACTCTATCAAATGCTTTGGCTACATCTAGGAAAACAATTCCCGTTAGAACCTTTTTAGTTAGACCTTCAGAGATCATTTCCGTAATGCGAAGGAGTTGATGCGTCGTGCTAAGCTGAGAAGTGAAACCAAATTGCTGTGGAATCATAATAGAGTGTTTAGAGAGATGTTTTTTAATTTTATGCAGAATTACGAATTCCGTTAACTTACTTAAAGTAGAAAAAGAAGAGAGATAGGGCGATAATTACTGGGGTTAGAAGGATCCTTTCCAGGTTTAAGAATAGGTAGAACAATGGCTTTCCTCCAGGAAAGGGGAAAATAAGAAAGTTTAATAATGGCATTGATTAAATTAGCAATACGCAAAATAATGAAGCCAACAACAGTGAACGAACGAAATTTTTTTATACCATTAACAAGGTTGCCACACGTATAAAAATAAAGTAGAGAAATTGTGTAGCATAATTTTTGAACTCAACAGTATGTCTTTGCGGAAAATGAACTCAAACCAATTTCAAAGTAATTCTATTTGGAATTTCGTTAACTACACAGTTTTATATTGACAAAATGATGAAATTTGGAAAGATTTCTTTTAAATGATAAAGGATTTTTGAGAACTGTCTATAGATAAAAAGCTCATAGTAGATTGCATTTTCATTGTTACCACTACCTAACTTCTTGTCAAAAATGGGCTTACATCACTTAAATAAAAAAAAAAAGCGGAATGTAGAATAGCGGATCGATATATAGAAGAAAAAAATATGGCGTGATATAAAATAGTTGTACAACGAAGTAAATGCGACTTTTGCTAAATAATATATTTAAATATATAAATATTTTGGATCAATACATGTATATGTGAACAAATACTTTTCGACATGTACACATAAAAACAATAGACTAATCGTTTTGGTCTTGGGTAAGTAAAACTGATTGAACTAATCTTCTCTGAACAAGAAGAAGAATTTTTTAGATTCTTCCAACATCAGATCTTGCGTTTGGCAAACGACGCAACAAATCAGCAGTACAAACAATTTCGCAAATAAAAAAAAAAAACTCACTTTCATAAAACAAATTATTCATTTAATTTAAAATCAAATTTTTTCATAAATATAAATTTAAAAAATAAAAACACTCTATAATTAGCGATATTTGACGATTTATTACTTGCTAACGGAAAATACCTACGTTTGTTGCGAGCTTAGTGGATCATTATATAAGCCCTACTTTAGCTTGAGAAAGCATTTTACAACTGTTTGGCATATACGAACAAACATACGGTATTTTCGTGTTATGTCTTTAAAAAGATGCTATATGTGTGTGTGTGTGTCATACCTAAAGCATATCCCATATTTGTTGCTTTATGTATCAAATATATATATATATATATATATATATATATATATATATATAATCTTCCCAAAAATATGACTTCTTTCGAATGCATTGCATGTCTTTTTTCCTCTCTATTTTCTTTATACATATATAATCTTTTTCGTATTCTTAAAATTTTGTTCTGTGTTATCTTTTCCCCTATTGCGGTTGGAAATAATAATAAAAAAAATAATCTTTTTGCTTTTGACGAAAAACTCGTTTTGTTCTAGAGACCTTAAAACCGGAGGCTATGTTGATAATGTGTCGTAGTGTTTTTGGAGGTTGATATCAGGACTTTTCTATTTTTATGGGAGTGATAAAAGAAAAATATCAGGACTCATAGTCGAAAGATCACAGAAGTGGGTAAAAAAATAAATAAACATACTTTTCTTTTTAAACACATTAACATTAAAATATCTCTTATTTTGTTGTTAATTTTACTAAATTTTCATCGTTCATTCTAAATTATCATCATAATTTTCGTATTATTTTTACATTTACATGTTGTTTTAAGGAAAGAAAGAATATTACTCGCCCAGAATTTTAGTAAATAACCTGTGATTTTTTTTGCGTGTGTGTTACATTCCTGTACTTTGTATTCCATTTTAATATGCCACGAACAGACCCCTGACAGCCGGTGAAGAGAAACATAGCTTTTTCGGAGGGACTTATAGCGATAACTGCTCCATATTTGCGTATCGTAATAGATAAGATCGAACTCTCCGACCAGGCCGCCTTAACTGCAATGTAACTGCAGCTGTCCATGCTAGATGTTTATACATGCTTTCGCAATCGCCTCGATTGTGAAAAGAGTGACCGCAACAGCTGCCACCAGAGGATTCCAACCTTATATATCCTGCACGTTAGCTATCCACATTATCAATGGGCCAGTTGAGTGAACGCGTTAAAGTTTAATTACAGTAGAGGTTTTAATGAAATGGTATTTTAACTTGAGTGAATTTCTATGAAATGCAAAGAAATACCGAAAAGTTTCTAGGAAAATATTGTCAGCATTGAGCAATGAATCATCGGTAAATCGCTTTGCGTGATATCCCACAACGGATAATTCGCTCAAGTTTTTAATTTTATTTTTTTTAAGGAAAGGACTTTTTTTAGAAAAACTCTCTTTATATCGAACATATGCACATTGTCACCATCGACATCAAATCTCCTCGTCTTTGATGAATGTCACTGCAATAAAAACACCATCAGTGGATTAGAAACTGTGAGGTCCTGTCCATTTACATCACCACTAGACCACGAGTTGAGCTAACTGTGATTTAAGCTTAAAAGCAATTTCTCGTCTTTGTCAAAAAAAATATACGAGGCTTGGAGAAATGTTAATGTTGTAAATGTTATTAATGTTGAGAGAAAAATCAAAGCTCAAATATGATACTTTTCTGATATTTATTATCAGGAAAAAAAAAAAAGATTTTTTTGTTGGCAGGATGCGGAAAAAAATTTTCGCTATTTTCAGAATAATTTTTAAAAAAAGTCGTCAAGGAAAATACGTTTTATATTATCAAAAGAATAAACATTATTTACAATGAGAAAAAAAAAAATAATCACGTTTTTTTATCATTAAAATTTATTTATTATTTATTATATTATTTTAATTTGTTGGAATAAGTTAAAATATTTAAATGATTTCATAAATTTAAAAAAAAAAAAATTATTAATAAATTATTTTCAAATTTATAATAATTATAAAATGAAATTAAATTTTAAAATTTCCTTTTTATAATGAATTATTTTATAATTTTAATTATATTAAAATTATTATTCCATTTAATCAATAAATTATTTAATAAATAAAATAATTTCTAGTAATTAATAAATTTATTTATTATTAGAAAAATTTATTTATTAAAATAGTATAACTGAAGTATAATTAAAATATTTTTATACATTTAAAAGAATCTAGCCCTATTAAACAATATTGTTATTATTACCTCAAAATAATATTGTTGAATATTTAAAACATTCAATAATAACATTTGGGACCTGATGGCCAAGTGTCTGACTTTATAGGGAACAGGTTTCGGGTTTAAGTCCCAGCGGTGCCTTAGATGCTTGTAGTGGTTCTAAATCCATTTTAAACCTTAGGTTCCGAGGTTCCTTAGGTTCTAAATCCATTTTAAACCTGTCGAGCGTTCGGCATAGGGCTGACAACCCTATACCTTAAAAAGAAAACATCTCACATTTCAGAATCTGTTGGTAGGCAGAATACCTTGGCTCTCCATGGAGTTGTTGCGCCAATGAAGAAAAAATAAGCATTTAAAAATACTTTTAAACTTCTTGAATTATTCCTTAAATATCACTAATCATTTCAATTATTCTAATTATTGTTATTTATCTCGAAAGTACGTCATCAAAAAGCTCATTTTCTGAAAAATTAGAAGTTTATATTTGTATTTATGTAATTATTTTTCACGTCTATAGAAAGGAACTGTTTTTTTTTTTTATAAGAACAAAAGGCAGATGCTTTTTATAATTTATCCAATCAGAATTTAAATTTGTTACAGAAATCGTTACTATTTAATACTGTCCTTCACATGTTCACATCGTATGTTTATTTAATCTACAATTAGTTCTGACTGACAAATCGAGATAATCTTACTTATTTTTATTGTTTTCAAATTAAATTTCAAATTTAAATTGTTTTTAATTAAAACATTCCTTTGAATTAAGTACTATATTTGTATTTATTTATGACTATACAAATTATACGATTTATATTTGATTATTTTATTTATAAGAAATAGGGATTTCTAAGTAATATATACAAGTCAGGAACATGAATTGTGAGTTAAAGAATTTTATGGTTACAGTGACCCTTAAATAAGTTCAGGTATGGCACTTCCAAAGTACGCTAATCTCCGTTTGACACTAAAAGTGGAAGATCGAAGTTTGGAATGGCATATTTATATGTCACGAATATCAATCCAAATTTTGAGTCTTATTGTATACAACATGAACAATATCACAAACATGGCAGATTTAATTGGGAAATACTAATGGACATTAGCTGACGGTAAACATTTAAAGAATATTTACATATTGTTTAAATATTTAACAAATTAAACATTTGAATTTTAAACATATAAATCCCTCATTCTGTTTCAGTATGTATATTAATTGATGTTTTCAAATGTCGAGCATTTTAACCATATGTCTTCCTCCATTAGAACAGCAGACACGAAACGAACTTGGCATGTAATGAGTGGGAGGAACAAATTGCTACTCTGCACCCAAGTTTTTTTTTCTTAATGCAGTTTAGAACGATTACCGTCAAGCATTAGGGATTAACACTATGACGCCAACGTAAAGAATTTTCCAGCCTATGAATTTATTGCACCCATTCTTAACATTGAAGCTGAGAGGGTTTTTTTTTAGTTTTGCTGGTCAAGTTTCCAGCTGGGCTTCTCTGGTTCGGAAAACCAATACGTTATTAACCAGTTGTTGCCTAGAACTCGCATTGATTGAAAAAAATACGATTGGTTTCTAGGAGTTTATTAATTAGAATAATTTTAGTTTTAAGAAAAATACTTGGTACTAAAAGAAAACAACCTGAACAAAACCGCATTGGCGTAGTGCTAATAGAAAATAATCTGATCCAAACTATATTGACGCATTACCTAAAGAAAACAAGTAATATATATAAAAAAAAAAATTTAAAGTCAATTCCTACTTTTTTTTTTCACTCTATTGCAGAAAGTCCTTTATAAATAATTTTCATTCATTTTTTTTTTAAAAGTTTATCTGGCGCCATCTTTTGATAGATGCATGCAACACAAATAAAAAAAAAAAAACATAAATGAATGAATTAATATTTGAAAAGACTGTATTAACATCCAGTGTCATCCACTACAAGTTCAAAAAATATATATGTTGAACTCGAGTGGATGAATAAAAAGTATTATATAAACGATTGAAAATTTGAACAAGATATATATATAGGAGAGTGTGAGCTAATAGAAGGGGATTGAATGACTTGAACTAACCATTGGTGTACTGCTAATAGAAAATAATCTGAAACAAACTGTATTACAAAAGAAATTAACCTGTATAAAAACATCACTGATTTACTACTAATATAAATTAACCTGTACAAAACTGCATTGATGTATTACTAAAAGAAAATGTATGGTATTGTTCAGGTTATTTCCTTTTAGCAGTACGACAATCCGATTTTGTTATGGTAATTTTTTTTTTTAGCAGTACGCCAATGCGGTTATGTTTAGGATACGTAAGATAAAATAGGACATTCTGAAACTGCATTAGTTAAAAAAAATATCGTCACTTTTTGGCTTACCGCCAAAAATAATAATAATCTGAACCAAACAGCATTGATGTATTACTAAAGAAAATAAACTAAATCAATACTTGATGCAATAATGCTTTTGGTATATTACAAAAAAAATTAACCTGTACAAAACCGCATAGATGTATTACAAAAGTAAATATCCTGAACTAAACCACATTAGAACTACTAAAAGAAAATATCTTGAGCAAAACCACATTGACGTATTACTAAAAGAGAATAACCTGTACAACATCGCATTGGTGTACTCCTAAAAGAAAATTGCATGAATACAACTCATTGATGTATTACTAAAAAAAATATCCTGAACAAAAACCACATTGGTGTATTATTAAAAGAAAACAACCTGAACAAAACCTGACGTACTACTAAAAGAAAATTACTTAAGACAACTACGGAGTTATAATATTTAATTTAATAATGAAAAATATTTTTTGGCATGCCGTTTATTACAGAAGGGATAAAAGTAAAAACTATGAGAATTGAATTATAAAATGGTTTTTTGAAAGGATATATAGCAGTTTATCGTGTTTACCACTATAAAAGAAGAACACTGCTTCTTGCACTACATCTTATATGTAAAATAGAGGGGGGACTATATCTCTGAATATTACCTAAATTCCTGATTCGAATTAATCTTAACATGTTTTTCTTTGGGTTTGACTCGAAATTTACTCTTTAGCCTGTAATTTGTCGAGAAATTTAGAAAAATTTTATAATAGAAAATTATTGCTATTCATAAGAATATCTGGAAAGTTTAAACATATTGTCAATAAGAATTCTGAATTTAATGGCAACAATAAGAATTAAATATTACGGCAGCAATAAAAATTCTAAATGAAACGTCAACAATAATGATTCTAAATATAACATAATAAAAACTCTAAATGTAATGGCAACAATAATAAGAATTCTAAATATAATGGCAAAAAATAAGAAATATAATGGCAACAATAAAAATAAATATAATGGCAACAATAAAAATTCTAAATATAAAGAAACATAGTTGTGTTGCAATAATAAGAATCTTAATATAACGAGAATAATAAGAATTCTAAAACCTAATGACAACAGTAAGAATTCTATATATAACGGTAACAATAATAAGAATTTTTCAATTTTCTCAATATATAAACTTGTTAAGAATTCTAAATATATAATTGCAACAATAACAATTCTATGTATAAACGGCTTAATAAGAATTCTAAACTCAGCGGTAAGAATAAGAATTCTAAAAACAAGGACAATAATAAAAAACAAATGAAACATAATTGTGATCATCGACCGTAGCTAACAAACTTGAAAAGACCATTAGAACTTTCAATTTTCCTCTTGCAATGAAATAGCGATGCACTTTAAATAAACCTTAAAATTGAAGAATCTATTTTATCAGGTACATACGACACAAGTCAAGAACTCGATATTAAAAGAAAAAAAATTAATGAAAATGTATTTTTTTTATTCTTATCTGACTTATATAAATAATAAATATTTAAATTTTTGTAATGCACAGATAAGAGAAATGAACCATTGAACACGTATTTTAATAACAAGCCCTTTTCGATAATTTCTTTTTTCAAATTTGACTAACTACGTGCGATTATGCTAATGAGTATTAGAGTCATTTTCCGCATGAGTTCTTCAACTGAATGGTTAGTTGCTTGTATGAATATTCAATGTTCGATTTTTGAATATTAAATTTAACTATTGTTCTCTTGAGTTTAAGATAACAGTTCATTGATGTGAATTAAAGTGTGTATAAAATAGTTGGTTTTTTTTTATTCTCTTATTTTCTAAAGTCGCAAAAATAATAATTTTGCTAACATTTCATTTTTTAAATGCTATTTTACGTTTGGTAGACTTTGCAAAAAAAATTCCGAAAAGAAAAAAATCAGAGATAATTTTTCCAAAAATAAATTTCCTTACAACAACACTTGAAACGAACAAAGGAAAAAAAAAAAAAAAAAAAATCCCGGTCTAAAATACAATTATTTTAAAAGAATATTCCTAAAAAAATAATAAATAAAAATATAATAATAATAATATTAATATTAATAATAATAAAATAAAAATAAAAACAAAACATAAAAATTTATTTATCGTTCAATCAAATATTTATAAATAATTTATTCCATCTATACGCATGAAAGCAAACGATTTTTTTAAAAACTAATGTAGTTTCAGAATCTTCTATTTTATTTTACGATTTGCTCGATTTTAAAAATTATAGCTTAACTTTATTAAAAAGACTCATTAATTTTATTTTAATATTCGGTAAAACACTAAATAAAAAAATAATAAGTAATACACCAGATAGAAAATGAATAATTATGAAAAAAAAAAAAAAAAAAAAAAAGAATCTCTCAGTCATATAGTTTTTAAAATATTTGCATCATAAATTGTAATTTCTTAATCATCTTAATTATTATTTTTCTTTGCAAATATTAAGAATATAAAGATAAAAGCAGACTTCTTGAAAGATTTTTTTTTATACCATTTTACACACACACACACACACACAAAAAGTATGCCATATATTTATTAAAATTTAAAAAAAATGTTTTAAAACACAATTTTTAAGAATTTTCCTAAAAATAATAAATAAAAATATAATAATAATAATAAAATAAATAAATAAAAGTAAAAGTAAAAATTTATTTATTGTTCAATCAAATATTTGCAAATTATTTATTTTATCTATATGCATGAAAGCAGACGATTTTTTTAACTAATGTAGTTTCAGAATGCTCTATTTTATTTTGCGACTTGTTTGATTAAAAAAATTATTGCTTAATTTTATTTAAAAAGAACTTATTAATTTTATTTTTATTTTCGGTAAAGAATCAAATAAATAAATTATAAATAATACACCAGATAAAATAGAATAATAAAAAAATTTACGATCTCTTATGTAGATTTTTAAAATATTTGCATCATGTATTCTAATTCCTTTATCATCTTAATCATGTTTTTTTTATTTATATATTATTATTTATTTATTTATTTATTTTATTTATTTGTTTATTTATTTATTTTTTGTGAATATTAACAACATGTTGATAAAAGCAGACTATTCTTGAAAGATGTTTTTTTTTATGAAAAAAATACAATTTTACAGTAAAAGTATGACATATTTATTAAAATATAATTAATAAAAAATGTCTCGTGATTCTTGCACCAAATAAAAAATATATAATAAACAGAGAAAATTTGAACTTCTAAGCGTTTAAAATCGAAAACTACAAATCAAACAATAGTTCATTTTATTCTAATATTGTTAGTTATGCTTGAATAGCATTAAATTGATTTTTCACGTAATTCTAAAATTGCGTGTTTATTTAACTTTTAGAAGTTTAAATTTGTGAAAACAGCAATTATTATTTTAAAATATATAATATAAAAATTCTTTCAACTATTTAAAATAATTGAAGTTTTACAATCGGTACACTAGAAAAATGATGATTTTTCTGAACACTAAATTTACAATCTTTATATTTTTTTCTGAACAAAGCGTTCCAAAATAAATATGCAGTACCCACTCCTTATATTAAGATGAAATAAACTTGTGATATAACAGGCCATTTTTTCAAATAATGTGTAAGTTTTATATCTAAAAAAACGTGCTTGAATTATTTGAAATGTGATATAAAAAGGTACCATATATCGACGGGCTACTTACTATATTCAGTTCTTTAACAAAATTAGGCAATGCTCGTTATTTATATATATATTTCATTTTATATTTTCATATTTCATATTATATTTCATTTTATATGTTCATATTTCATATTATATTTCATTTTATATTTTCATATTTCATATATTTCATTTTATATTTTCATATTTCATATATTTCATTTTATATTTTCATATTTCATATTATATTTCATTTTATATTTTCATATTTCATATTATATTTCATTTTATATTTTCATATTTCATATTATATTTCATTTTATATTTTCATATTTCATATATATATATTTCATATTATATTTCATTTTATATTTTCATATTAATCTTTGTATACCGTCCTCTTTGTATACTAATATTGGTTTCAATTTTATCCTGTTAAATATTTATGGGTTTTTTTTTTTTTTTTTTTTTTTTACCTCGTCTTAACATAATAAATAAATATTTCCTCAAATTAATTTGATTTAAGCTTAAAATTATGGATAAAAAAATCTTGTAGTTCTAGAAAGAAAAACATAAAAAAAAAAAAAAAAAAAGAATATTTTTGCAACCCTTGAGATTTATCACACTGTTACAAAATATATTTATTTTATAATGGCTAAAGCAATGAAAACCAATGTGTTAAAGAAATATATTATGTGTTCATCCATATGTTCAAAAATGAACTGTCGAAATTATGAGAAAAATTATTAGGAAAGCATGAAAAGGAATCTGAAAAAAATTTCGAAAATATCAAATATATATAGTGTGTTTGACCCTATAGTATTACAATGCATTAGTTACGGTGAGATTATATTAGTAATAAATAATTATCCACTTAAACTAGGATAAATTTTTTCCACATAAAAACAAGTAATATAATAAAAAAAAATTCTAAGTTAATTCCTACTTTTTTTCACTCTATTGCAGAAAGTCCTTTATAAACAATGTTCATTCATTTTTTAAGTTTATCTGGCGCCATCTATAGGTAAACACATGCAACTTAAATTTAAAAAAACTAAAATTAATTTATTAAATTAAATTAATGAATTAATATTTGAAAAAACTGTATTAACATCCAGTGTCATCCACTACTAGTTAAAAAAAAAAATGTATCTGAACTTGAGTGGAAGAATAAAAGTATTTTATGAACGATTAAAAATTGGAACAAGATATATATAGGGAAAGTGTGAGCTAATAGAAGGAATTGAATAATGTTATTTAAGAAAAAAAAAATTACTTGAACAATATTTAAAACGATGAAGTTTTGGTAAAATTAAATTTTTTCAGATTAGTTGCATTATATGAAAAATAGGTAACATATTTCCATTTCATGCAGTAAATCTGGCAAGACGAGGCAAAAAAAAATCGTCTGCTCAGTTCACACAATTCTTTTCCTTCACCCTGCGTTTTTTAAAGAACGGAAGTACAGAAGTGCTTTTGTTGAGCAAAAGATCGTCTGCCGCGGCTATCGAGAACTTGAGTGGCGAAGGGGAGGGAGAGGGGGTTGTCGCAGCTGCGAGAGACAGCTGAATTGCTGCTGGGTGATTGTTCTTGTTGCCATTTGTGTTTGATCAGCTACGGGCCATTCCTCCTGGGGTCCCTTCCGAGTGTTTTGGGTTTTGAGAATCGCGTGATTAGAAACCAGACTTTTCAGTTATCGTCTGGTAATTGATGAGGGTAGCTTCCGATTGGTCGGAAACCGAAGCATCATCTCAGACGGTAGGAGTTATCAACTCGATCTAACATTTTCCGAGAACGAAAAGACGCTGTTTATTTATCTTTTCTGTCGATTAGCAGTAATGTTCGGTCGGTTTTTATCTTCGAATATGGGTTTTACTAGTAATCGTGATAACAAGATATTTTCTGCTTAAGGCTAATATTCCGGAAAGTTTATTTGAAAATTAGCTGATATGATCATTGGCCGTTGACCATCTTCAGTAAAATTACATATTTTTTAACTTTTAATAAAAATCAGAGGAAACTACAAAGAAATCTAGAGAAAATAAAAACATAATATGAATTTATGTGTTATGAATTTGTGTTATTTATGTTAATCTGTTATAGGTGTTTATGTGTTATGAATTTATTTCATAACATAACGACAAAAAAAAATTTCATTATTCAAGACGATAAAAGACCTAATATAATCTTCTGCTAACCAAATTTGGAATTTGACGATATCGTAATTATTAGATTTAGTATTTCATAGTTTAAATGTATAGATTTATTAAATTTTAGGAAATAATAATTGAAGCAAATCTCTTGCTTTATATATAGAAGCAGTCCATTCTTTAAAAAAAAAAAATAAATTATAATAATGATAATTTCAGTTAGACAGTGATGTTTTTTCATAATATATTTATCATATGACAGTCAATAGTTTGCAACAATTTTCTTCTTTCTTTTTTTTTTTTTCAAAAATTTGTAATTTTTTCTAAAAAAATTTTAGATTTTACTAACTTATTATTAGAAATTTCCCTAACATTTCTTATTAAAAGTGAAAAGAAATCCAGAGAAAATATACTCAACATAAAAACAAATTTTAATCATTCTAGACCAGGGGTCACCAAACTACGGCCCGCGGGCCAAATCCGGCCCACCATTGTCATCAATCCGGCCCGCGACAGTTTATTGGTGCTGCAATAAATAACCTCGTTAGATAAAAACACAGAATGATAATAACTCGGTTTTATTGTCTTTCTAGGTAAAACTTAATGACAAGCATAATACGCAGAGAATTTAACTGGAGCATAACAACAAACAAATAATTAAAAGGAATTTCATTAACATTATAAACTAGTGATATAACTTTCTTTTAATTTGCCGATCCGAGGCAAATTAAAAGAAATATATATTGATATATTATATATCCATCTCCTTTTCTACTTTGATTAAATATTATTATTTTTTTTTTTTCAAAGGACTGATGATCTTTTTGTTTTACTTTCTCAATCATTTTCGTTCTACAAAACATAAATCGACGGAAATAGCAAGGGCAAACAGACAGCTTGTCAATCGATAAAGTTTTAAAAGAGGAAGTTCTTGTTAGTTATATCTGTAGATTGGCGCCAATAGCATTGGTTAGAGATTTACAAATCAATATCGAAAGTAAGTTTCCCAAATTTAATATCTCACGTCCAGAAAATCAGTGCTATGTTTGCTTCATCTTATATATGTGAACAAGTGTTTTCAACTATGAACCTTAAAAAGAATTATTTCAGAAATAGACTGACAGATGAGCATTTAGCCTCGTTCCTTAGAATCGGTCCATCTCACTTCGAACCTCACTATAAGGAACTTTTAAAAATGAAATCACAATTTCATTCACCTCATTAACATATTTAAATTGTAATATTTGTATATTGTTCTTAAAATTTTAGAAAAATTTATCTTGGCCCGCCAAACTTTTTTTTTTTTTCCGATTTTTGGCCCGAGACTGAAAAAAGTTTGCCCATCCCTGGCCTAAACAGTGATTTAATTAATCCTGCCATGGCAAATTAATGTATATATATATATATATATATATATATGAATTTAAATAAAATTTATATTGAAAAAATTAATTTTAAGCCTACTTAATAGAACATCGCTATAAATAAAAAAAGATCACAAAATCTATTTTATTTTCTCATCACTTTAATTTTTAGAATACTTTTTAATCTAGTTCATTTATATACTTTACGAATTATTTATTTATGAAAAAATTGAGGAAAGAATGTATTAAATATGAATCAATACTTTCAAAGATTAATAAGAATTTATAATCTAACTATGGCGCAATTTTCTGTTCTTGATTTTTTGCAGACGATTTTTGAACTAAATATTTTGTACAGGCAATAAAACAATAACAACAAGTATTATAAAAAAAAAAAAAATTTAAAGTCAATTCCTACGTTTTAAGTTGAAATTTTCCTTTACATCTGGTTCCATCTATTGGTAGATACATGCAACTTAAATCTAAAAAAAAAAAAAACTAAAATTAATTAATTTAATTTAACTACAGAATTAATATTTGAAAAAACTGTATTAACATCCAGTGTCATCCACTACTAGTTAAAAAAATGCATTTGAACTTGAGTGGATGAATAAAAAAGTATTTTATGAACGATTGAAAATTTGAACAAGATATATATAGGGAGAGTGTGAACTAATACTAGGAATTGAACAAAAGAATTTTGTATAATTAAAAAAACCAATAACCAATTGTAAATGAAATGAAAATGTTCAGTTTCTGAATTTTTGAAAGCTTTTAAGTATGAAATGCTAACAGCAATTTAAAAAAAATAAATATATATAGAACTCCAAACGATTTTCAATTCTTGAAAATCTTGTTTTCACTTTGAAATCAAATTGTCTTCGCTTGCACCAGACGTTCGTTTAGAACAGGGGTCGGCAACCTGCGGCTCGCGAGTCACATGCGGCTCTTTGGGTGTGAAGCGTGCGGCTCTTTTAGTTCCATAAGCAAATATTATTTATTTTATCAAAAAAAAAAAAAAAAAAAAAAAAAAAAATTTAAAAATCGTTTAAACATGCATGTACGTAACGCAACAAAAAGTGGGCAGCTTTAAAAGAAATGCCGCGAGTTGAGGCACTTATATTCGACGTATGGAATAGTCTTCCAGATTGCTACAGTGAGGTGAAGAAGTTGGCATTTGGAGTGCTGACTATCTTCGGATCGACATATTCGTGCGAGCAAGCGTTCTCTTGGATGAATATAATTAAAAGTAAAGTAAGAAGCCAACTAACAAATGAAAATTTAGAGTCGTGTTTGAAACTTAAACAACAAGTTATGAGCCAAATTTATCCAAACTTTCTAAAACCATGCAAAGCCATCGCTCCCATTGAATTTGTTTGCTCAATTGTTTGTTATTGAAGTACAAGTTAGTGTTATAAGTAAATGTTTAATTATTTTAAGTTTTTACTTAAATAATAAGTAATTATCTAATAATGCCATATATATATATATATATAATTATCTAATTTGTTGTGAAAACACTACTTATATATGAATAAATAGATATTTTTCTTATGAATAAATAGATTAGTTTTTTTTTTTTTTATCAAAAACTTTATTTATGAGTACTATTTATTGTTGGTAAGAAAATTTTGTAGCTCTTTAAAAACTTTGAAATTTTGTAATTGTAATTTTTGACTCTTCCGACTCAAAAGGTTGGCGACCCCTGGTTTAGAAGAATGTTTACGTTATTTATTTTTAAAATTATCGATTCATAAAAAGATATTTAATTAGTTATTATGCATAAATAGGCTCTTAAAAATAAATGTAAATTAACCAATAATAATGGATGATGTAAGAAATTCTTAAAAATAATAATAATAACCGCTATGAAACTTTGCAAGCGGTCAACGACAAAGCATTGATTAAGGGAACGAAAAAATTCCGTTATATCGAAAACACGCCATAATTTTATGCTTACTAAAAACGAATTGAAGCCATTAGGGTGTGCCAGAATAATAAAACATGTATATTTTAATTATGAATTATGACGAACTAATAGAATTTTTTTTTTTTTTTTTTGCATAACTATCGGATAATGTATAAATAAATTTAAAAATACGAACGAATTTGAAATTTATGGAATGTACACTTCTCAGATCACTTGCGATCTACATAAAAACATTTATTCATAAGTGTTATTATCAGAAAAGATCATCAGTAATTAAATAAAATCATCTTACGTTTCTAGTTAATTTCAATTCAAAAAAGTTCCTAACTGTCGTAAACTTAGTTAAAATCTAGAGATAAAAAGTAAAAGCGAGAACATAGCCCCATATATAAACTTCAAGAACCACACCCGGAATCGAACCTACAAACCTAGCGAACACATCACACACACTTTACCACACGGCTATGCCCCGCTCAGTAGATAGGGCGCTTTATACGTTATAAACGGTATGGGACTGGTCAAAGCCATCAAACTGGAGGGACAGAAGACAGTCACAGCTAGGGATTGCAATACCGGGGGATAACGAATACCGGTATTTTGAGCCATTTGTACAATTTTGTAATACTGGTAGCCTCGCAAGTTTAAATACCGGTTTTTCGGTATTTACTAGAAATTTAGAATTCTTATCTGGGAAATTCTTATTCTATAACAAATTCTTATTCTTATTCTATTCTCCACAAACCTATCCCCATTCAGAAGAATTCGGTACAGTTATCGAAGATTATGATGGCACTAATGTCGAGAAATATTCTTTGAAACACAATCAAAGGATCGAAATATACTAATAAAAGGTTTATTAATGAAAATTAATGTGTTTGAATATTGGGGAACAACAACAACAGTTAAGTTGAAAGCTGATATTTTTAAAAAGCCCATTTGAAATCTAAAAAAAAAAAAAAAAAAAAAATTCCAGATGTAAGCAGAATTAACTTCAAAAAATACTTATCTATTGTATGGGTTAAATAATTTAAATTAATCTTGTACAAGTGTATAATCTATAGAAAATAATAACAAAATTAACTAACTATTCATAACTAAACTAAGCAACATATTTTAAAATAATAAACAAGAAAGCTTAATTTAAAGATATAAATTTTAAAACACTGTATTTTTAAAAAATTTAAAAATTTAGAAAAAGATACAGAAATTTCTTTAGTTATTAAAATTTGACAAAATATGATGAAAATTACTAAAAAACTTTGAATTATGAATGAAATTTCACGAAATTATTGATTTTCATGAAAAACGGAAAACTCAACTTATTATTATTTTTGGTGTATATATATGCACACCAAGTTTTATTAAGTTTATTATATATATATACACCAAAAACAATGGATATATTTAAATGTAATGTTTTTTATAAAGGTATTCTTCAAAATAACAACTGAATTATTAGACACATTTAATAAAATTGCTCTAAACTATTAAAAAAAAAAAAAAATTTCGTGTAACAAAATAAATCCCAAACAAAATTCTAGAAAAGTAAAAAAAAAATAAGGAAATCCACAATTTTTTTATTTACATATTTTTGTTTATTATCGTTTTTAAACTTGAAACTTATTAAATGCAACTTCAACTAAAAACAAGTAATATACATATAAAAAAAAATTTAATCAATTCCTTCTTTTTTTTTCACTATTGCAGAAAGTCCTTTATAAGTAATTTTTATTCATTTTTTTAAGTTTATATGGCGTCATCTATTGGTAGTTATATGCAATTTAAATGTAAAAAAAAAAAAATTAATTAATTAAATTTAATGAATAAAATAATATTTACAAAAACTGCATTAACATCAAGTGTCATCCACTACAAGTTCAAAAAAAAAATGTAGTTGAACTTGAGTGGATGAATAAAAAAAGTATTTTATGAACGATTGAAAATTTGAACAAGATATATATAGCGAGAGTGTGAGCTAATAGAAGGAATTGAAAAAAAAATCTCAACAATTCAAAAAATTGTTTTTTTTTTTTTTTTTTTTTTAAATTAAAACTAGGTCCATTGCTCCCACTGATTAATGATATTTTATGTATGACTTCGTAATTTTTTTCTTCTTTTGATAATGAATGAATATTTTAATTGGGCATTTTTTTTTTTTCGTTAATCCAATTATTCAAATATTTCTACTACCAAAATAATTCTTTTTTGATTATTATTGGTAGTGTTCTGAATTAGAAAAATCTTCAGAAATTAAATACAATTGTTAATAAGAGTACTATTTCTAAAATTAGAAAACTTCAACTTCATCTTTTTAAAACTTCAACTGAATTTTCGCATTTGCTCAATCAATGTTAGATGAAGCCATAATTAATAATCACTGTATTTTTGTTAAAATCCAGTTTTTACTAGTAAAATGCTAGTTTTTTTTAGTAATTACTATCGATAAGGAACTAATCAAAAAACTTTCTGTATCGCTAAAGATAAAGAGATTTTTCATTTGCAGTTATTTTCATTAATGAAAATTTGTGAAATATCCATATTAATATAAAATTTATTCGTATATATATATATATATATATATATATATATATATATATATATATATATATATATTATATATATTTTTTTTTTGACTAAGTTATTTCTTATGTCATTGTCATATACCTATCTTATGCAGAAAGGAAATTATTGCAATATTAA
>BPLR01008109.1:0-26687 GCA_021605095.1 Caerostris extrusa | reverse complement strand
TTTAAAGTGGATTCCGAGCCACTACAGCATCCATGGCACCGCCGGGGCTCGAACACGAAACCCGTGGTACCGAGCGCCAGAGCGCTAGCCACTCGGCCATTCTGGCCCCGCCACCTCTATAACTTGTAGTGATAAATAATTAGTTAAAGTGCTGCAGAATATAACCAGTTATTTGCAGATAAACACGAATAACAATAAGCGATTATAAAACGCGTTGTAATCGAATCAAATTAATTCTGAAGGTGCCTCCTTAGTAACATTTTATTAAAAATATACGTAATATATTTATGGATAAATCCATTTATAAGCAATTTTTTTTACAGTAGAGATGTTATATTATGGACCCAGATGATGTAAAAAATAAAAAAAATATTATTGTCTTTTTAAAGTAATAATTAAATTTACTTACAAATCAATTATAAGCAATAGCTCTATAAGCAATTATTTTACAGTGAAGATGTTATATGAACCCAAAAAGATGTAAAAAAAAAAAATATTATCTTTCCTTAACTAATAATTAAATTAAATCTTTTACAAATCATTTCATTTTTTTCATTTAATTTATCAATTATGTTTTATTCTAAAAATCTGGATTTAAATGCAATGATATTAAAAACAAATAAATGATACCTGATCAATAAATTAATTTTTTATAAAAAATACTTTATTTTATTCATAACTTTTAATAAAATATATGTAACATATTTAGGGATAAATCCATTTATAAGCAATGTTTTTACTTCCTCAAGATGTTACATGAGCCCAAAGATGTAAAATAAAAAATATTATCTTTTTTTAACTAATAGTCTAAATTCAAAACTTTACAAATCAATTATAAACAAGTAATTTTTTTACACTGAAATGTGAGGCCAAAGATGTAAAAATTAAAAATATGTCTTTTTTAACTAATGGATGTTAAATTAAAACTTTTTACAAATCAATTATAAGCAATTTTTTTACACTGAAAATGTTACATGAGTCCAGATGCAAAAATAAAAAAATATTATCTTTTTTTTAACTAATAATTAAATTAAAATTTTACAAATCAATTATAAGCAATTTTTTTTTTTTACACTGAAAATGTTACATGAACCCACAAAGATGTAGAAAATAAAAAAAAATAATATCTTTTTTTTTAACAATAATTAAGATTAAAACTTTACAGATAATTATAAGCAATTTTTTACACTGAAAGTGTTACATGAGCCCAAAGATGTATAAAAATAAAAAATATTATCTTTTTTAACTAATAATTAAATTCAAAACTTTACAAATCAGAGTATAAGCAATGTTTTTTTACACTGAAAGTACATGAGCCCAAAGATGTAAAAATAAAAAAAATATTATCTTTTTTAACTAATAATTAAATTAAAAACTTTACAAATCAATTATAAGCAATTTTTTTTACACTGAAAATGTTACATGAGGCCAAAGATATAAAAATAAAAAATATTATCTTTTTAACTAACAATTAAATTAAAACTTTACAAATCAATTATAAGCAATTTTTTTACACTGAAAATGTTACATGAGCCCAAAGATGTAAAAATAAAAAATTATCTTTTTAACTAATAATTAATTAATCTTTAAAAATTTTATTTTTCCATTTTATTTCACCAGATAAGTTTATTTCAAATCCTTGGGATTAAAAATGCATGTAGAAATTAAAGCAAATAAATGATACTCTGATAAATAAAATTATTTTCTTAGCTTGGAAAATACCTTTATTCATAGTAACTTTTAATAAAATATATGTAATATATATTTACGGATAAATCATTTATAAAGAAATTGTTTACGTTGTGAGCATTATATATGAACCAAAGATGCAAAAAAAAAATATTATCTTTTTAAAATAATTAAATTAAATCTTTACAAATAATTCCATTTTTTCATATATTTTACCAATTACGTTTATTTTAAAAATCTGTATAAAAATGCAACCAAATAAATGATACTCCAATAAATAAATTTATTTTTTATTATGAAATATAATAAAATAGCCTTTAAAATTTCCATATGTAGTTAAATTTTTACAATAATGGCTCTGTTTAAGCCATGGATGAATATACATCGTACACTTTAACGAATTAGCCAGTAGCACGCCAACCATTCCAAATATGTGGGTCTATTACTCCAACGTCTAATCTGAAATAGAATAATCTATTAGTGTAGTAAAAATTGTGTTATTTTTAAAAATTCAAATACTACTGCGCCAAAAAGCAAGACCAATTATTTATTTTTTCAAAAACTCTTTATTTATTCTTCCAAATTTATTTCATTGCCTTCGAAGTAATGCCCCACTCCGGACACAATGCACTTATGCCAATTTTTTTTCCAATCCTCAGTGCATGTTAAAAAAGTCATCGGCAGTGATGGCCTTCAAAGCGCGCGGCGATGAATCTCTTCAATCAACTCAAAATGGTGTCCCCTTGAGTGGGACTTTTGAATTTAGGAAATAGCCTGAAATCACACGGGTGTAACACGGTGGTTGTGGAACGATATGGGTTCCATTTTTGGTGAAGAATCAGTGCATGGGAGCTGGCGCATTCAGTGCTTTCGGTACCAATCGAGATTTGACGCGTTTGATACCCAAAATGGAATTGACCGATCCTTTGAAATTCCAACATCAGCAGCAAGGTCTCTAATTTTAAATCGACGGTTTGCAAGCACCAATATTTAATTTTTTGACGTGAGCTTTGTCGGTTGAGGTTGAGGTTGAGGGTCGACCAGAGGTCTCTTCTTCTTCAACGCATTCTCTGCCTTTCTTTGAACTGTTTATATCACTTCTAAACATTTCTTTCCGCTATAGGAATGCTCACCGAATGCCTTCTGCAACATTCTATACGATACATTCTATTAATATCAAAGTAAAACAAAGATGTGAAATCTCTACGATTTCACAATTTATTTGCTTTAATTTAAACGAAAGTTTTTCTTAAATTTTTAATCATTTATTTATTTTTCTTCTGTCAGACAGCGATATTTCACACCATACTTTTTAAGTCGAATGTGGTATTGATTTATAATGAGATTAGTAAATTATTGAGCTAGAAATATTAGGACTATTTAATTTTTAAAAATATTCTTGATGTCAAATAATTTAATTATTGAAATTCTTCTATTTCACTTTTGAAAAAAATTATTGGTCTTGTATATTACGTTTTAATATAGGTTTAAAAATATTTAAAAGTTATAATTACTTATTTTGATGCTTTTTAGCATAGCGAAACAAATCAAATTTTATTACTAACGCCATTTTTTTTTGATAAGGCAATCAAAATATACAAATGAAACGACTTTTTTTAAAAAGTAAAAAGTTTTAAATTTTATTAATGATAGGTTGTTAGAATATTTATATTATAGCAAAAATTTATTAAATGTTTTTAGTACTTCAAATTTCTTTCTTTCTCGTATGGTGGATTAATAGAAGATTTGTACGTTTAAAACCACATATCATCACATTCATCCTATTTGTATTATTAAATAGTTCATCATATTAAAAATATAATACATTATATATAAATAATATATTCTGAATAAATTCCTCGTATCTGTAATACAAATATGATGTAGTTTAAATGAGATAATGTAGTTTATTATTGTAGTTTATTTATTGTTTTTTACTTTTCTAACTTTGATAACAAGTTTCTTTTTCTTCTAGGCATTTTGCCACATTGAAATTGTCACATCTGTTCTTGCTAAAAAAAAAAGTCTATGCTAGTAAAGTATTAATATATTAGGCATTCTGCTGTCGTGAATGGTGAGTTTATTATTAATAAGACTCATTAGCAAAATCAACCTCATAAAAATTTTTTATTACAATTTTATTAAAATTAATTTTCTTTTCTTTATTTACACAGTCTATACTTTGCAAACGAGTGCAGCGGACTCATCCCGACCGTAGTTCCGCTTTTATAGGATGGGGCAGTGGTGTCTAGGGGTTAGTTTACAAACAAAATGAAGAAACAGGGTATTTCTTTTAAGGCCAATAGCCATTTAATTATGCCTATTAACTACAACTGCATTTAGATTGATGATTAATTTTACAAACATATTCGTCTTTTTTTCATTCTCTCGCTGCCAGTCTCCTTTTCTGTTCTTAACTACGATGATTGGTCCCTTTCTCCTGGGGTCAAAGTTCAGAGTTCAACACTCCCCACATGGTGAAAAATCTCTCTCTGATGCTCGTTACCACACGTTTCGATTCGAATTCCGGCGTTGCCATGGATGTTTGCAGTGGTTCGAATCCACTTTAAACCGTAGGTCAGACATTTCGTGTATATGTTATATATATTAATATTTACATATACACTCAAAAGCCAAAACATTATGACCACCTGTCAATAACGAGTTGGCCCACTTTGGCGCGCAATACAGCTTCAACCCGCCTTGGCATGGATGCCACAAGTCCTCGGTAGATGGCAGGAGACAGATTATATCAGATGTTTAAGCTAAACGGTCACGCAAATCCGAGATATTGCGAATTGGTGGTCTTTGAACTCTGAGCTGCCGTCCCAGGACATCCCAAATGTGTTCTAACGGATTGCGATCCGGTGAGTTAGGCGGCCAGGACATTAACTGGAATTCAGCATCATGTTCCTGGAACCACTCCAACACAATTTTAGCCTTGTGACAAGGGGCGTTATCCTGTTGGAACATTCCATTTCCAGCTGGAAAACAGAGGCCTTGTAAGGATGCAACTGGTCCGCAATGATGTTCAGATACCCTGTAGCATTCATGGTCTGCTCTACCACAACCACGGATCCCAGAGACGCCCAAGAGAACGTCCCCCAAAGCATAATACCGCCACCACCGGCCTGTGTATGACCTACTGTACATTGAGGGAGCAACTGTTCGCCTGGAAGGCGGCGTATCCTGACACGGTCATCGGCGTGATGAATGACAAACCGTGATTCATCTGACCAGGCAACTCTCTCCCACTGATCCATGGACCAGTCACGATGTTCCCGGCCCAGCGGCGCAGTTGGCGATGACGCTTGGTCAGCAAAGGCACACGAGTGGGACGTTTGCTGCGTAGCCCCATATCCAACAGTGCCCGCTGAACAGTGTGCTCCGATACTATTCTACTTGGCCCTGCATTGTATTGGGCTGTCAGCTGAGCCACTGTCTGGCTCCGATTTTGCTTCACCATGCGAGACAGTCTCCACGAACTTTTTTCTTTGATAGCGTGTGGACGTCCAACACCATGTCGTCTACTGCTGGTTTCACCGTCATTCATCCACTTTGCATAAGTACTATCAACTGTAGATTGGTGAACAACCCACGAGTCGTGCAGTTTCGAAATACTTGTTCTGAGCCTACGAGCCATTACAATCTGCCCTCTATCAAAGTCGCTTAGATCCGCAGCCTTTCCCATCACACACAGAAGTAAGTGAAAGAATGATTCTTCAGACTCTCCAGCAGCAGTTAAATACCACTTCCACCTGATCACGTGCCTTCCACGTCATCCAGGCGAGTTCATTGCAAAATGTAAGGGTGATCATGATGTTTTGGCACTTGAGTGTATATTCATTAAAGGAAACATATATTTTAATACATTTCTTTTTATAAGTGTTGCTTAATTTGTATTATATAAATTTATGTATTCAAACATTTTATTTTTCACATATATTTCAAGAAAGCTGTGAGAAATGACTACCTCCGTATCTCCTAAATTAGATTGCGGCCCGATGGCCAATTGGCTAGCGTCAGCTCCGGCCTTTGTTATCATATGCTTCAGGGTTCAAATCCAGGTGGTGGCATGGATGTTTATTAGTGGTTTTGAATAGGCATGAGGGCCGAGGAGCTAACGCACTGGCACTCGGTACCATAAATTTCGATTTCGAATCCCGGCGGTGCCATGGATATTTGTAGTGGTTTGGAACTTATGTTAAACCGTAGTCCGGATTAGCTTAGGTCCCCGTCTCATATGATTGTAGAACATCACAGAGCCCAAGACTTCTCATCCACATCAATCCCAAACTGTAAAGGGGCAACTCAGCTCTAGGTACAGTGATGTGGTGTGGTATGGTGTGGTAGTAGTAGTGGTGAAAGGTCTTTGTCATCAAGACATAACCGTAATGTGTCGCCGCCTGCTGATTAGCAGACAATTAAATCCTGCATTTATTTCTACACTTTTACGATTTAAAAATTTTATTTAGGTACTTATTTTGATATTCTGCTCGAGTTTTTTTTTCTGAATTTTTAAGAAAAATATTGGTTATGAAAGATAAAAGTTAGTTTACATTTGGCACACGCACACACATACACACAAACACATGTACACAAACACATACACACAAACACACACACACACATACATTATATATACACATACACACACACATACATACATTATATATATACACATACACACACACATACTCACAAGCACACACATACATTATATATATACACACACACACATACTCATAAACACACACACACACACACACACACACACACACAGAGAGAGAGAGAGAGAGAAACACAAACACACACATACTCACAAACATACACACACACAAATTATACTTTACATATCTTGGCTTAAAATACACGCGAGATGTTTTCATTACGAGGATATCAAAAAGTTTGATACTCTTATTTTCATCAGCAGAAACATATCAAGTCTCACCTGTACACAAGTCCCGCAGCGAGAGTCACAATGAGAATTACGGTGAAAATGCCTATGAGTACTTTCAATGTCACGGAGAGACTTGTCTCCTCTGAAATAAAGAACACAGGGTCACTGTAACAAACTGAAATGCCACAAAATCATACTGTATAACTGTTCCGAATTGAAACTTCAATGGAAATAATGTGAAGAAAAAAAATAAGGAAATATTGTAAGGTAGCAATGAAATATCGCTTGTATTTTTTTTAAATACGTGCTATATCAATATTAGGTTGTTGAAAATGAAATGTTGATTTCAGGAGGAGATTTCGTACATTTATAAATACCACCAGAGGGCGAAATTGGTGTTGATCGTGAATGTTAAATATCCCTGCATGAGAGTATTATCTGGAAGTGTTAACAATAAATATACAACATGGAAGTAGCACCTCATATAGATTCTTTGTTGTTTAATTAAATGTTAATTAATTTATTTAAAATTAAAAATCATTAATTTGTTACAAAATTATTATTAAATTAAATTAAATTCAATGTTTAATCCTTTGCTGTTTATTGTTCTTGATAAATTCATATTGGACGATAATGTTAGAACTAATATCTCATATTAATACTTATTCTTTATGAATTCATATTGGACAATAATGCTGGGGAGTAAGACCTCATAATAATGCTTGTTCTTTATGAATTCATATTGGATAATAATGTTGGAAGCAAGATCTCATATTAATCTTATTCTTTATGAATTCATATTGGACGATAATGTTAGAACTAATATCTCATATTAATATTTATTCTTTTATGAATTCATATTGGAAGATAATGCTGAAAGTAAGATCTCATATTAATACTTCCTTATGAATTCATATTGGATAATAATGAAATAGAGACAGCCAGGAAATCAACAAAGCATTTGAGTCACAATTAAAGAATGAACTTTCAGCTGTAAAGTTCGTTCTTTAATGTCTCAAAGTATCTGATCCCACGTTTTGAACATGAAAAATGAACCATATATAACACAGATAGGTGCACCAATCATTGAAACCAATAAATTATGAACCCTAATTGAGTTTGACCTCACCCAAACTCTAATTGTGTCAATTACAGTTACATTGTCAACACCGTTACCTCACCAAACTTAACTGTGCCAATTACAATTTGGTGAACTAATTATGCAGATTGACTAGTCAACAGAAAAGGAAATTCTATTTCTTTATGAAAAATGCGAGACCTCAAATTTCCAGAAAACTATCCAAACAATCACACAGTTTGAAAATTCGTTGTCGTATTATTATTCGTTGTCGTATTATTGTTCTATTTGTTGTCAAATTCATACTTCCAAATGTTTGGCCAACAGAATTTTAATCATTTGGGTGGTTGGTTGGGAAAGTTTTCACCAATGAAAGTAACAACAAAAAAAGAAATTCAGGATTTTTTTTTGTCTGAATTTCAGACCTTCATGTAATTGCACTGTTATTACAACTACCTCTGGTATGTCGAAGGAAGACATTTACATAGAATGGTGCATATTTTGATAAGCAAAAGTAAGTTACCATTGAGTTATTGTTGTTTTTTGAAGTTTATCTAGAAATCCGATATTTCATGTGCAACAAGCTAATAAAATTAAAGATAAGTGCGAAGGATGATGACGTAATTATGTTAGGTCGAACAATAGAGTTGGATAACGAGTAATTTTTTTTTACAGATGCGATTGTAATAAATTACAATCGCACTAGAACAGTGAACTGTAGTTTTTGGAATGCATGAAAGTTTTTTATAAACAGTAATCTTTTCAGCAGATTTTGAAAACACGTTATCCTTCTCATTGTTAACCCCCCTCATCTATAGTGTCATTAATGTGTGTCTCAGAAAGGCCTAGCAGATAGTGTATTAGTTTTTTTATTCGGTGTTTCAATTTTTTGATTTGAATAACTCAATACATTAGTCTAGTGGGTAGTGTATTGGGTTTCTCCTCCAATGAAGTCATATTTATCATTGAGATTTTTTAACAGGGATTATTAATTTTGAATTTATTTCTTTTCTATTTTTCATCGCTAATATACAGATGCTCCTATGGACAATATTCTTGAACTTGTAAGCTGCCCGATGGCCAATTCCTAGCTCTCTAGCCTTTGTACAAAAAAAGCCTCCAGATTTCAGAATATTGGAGGTGGCATGGGATGTTTTTGTTAGTGGTTTGGAATCCACTCTAAACTGTAGGTCCCGGTCTAATTAGTCTAAGGCAGGGATGGGCTAACTACGGCCAGCGGGCCAACTCCGATACCCTGAAGGTTTAATTTGCCAGTCCGAGGCAAATTAAAAAGAAAATATATTTATATATTATATATCAATCTGTTTTTCTAGTTTGATTAAATATTTTTTTCTTCCTTTTTTGCAAAGGACTGATGATCTTTTTTACTTTCTTTATTTTTTGTTCTACAAAACATAAATCGACGGAAATAGTACGCACAGACAGCTTTCAATCGATAAAGTGTTAAAAGCGGAGGTACTTTTGTTAATTACCGCTGTAGATTGGCGCCAACAAGTTAGAGTTTTGCAAATCATTAACGAAAGTAAGTTTTCCAAATTTAATATCTCACGCCCAGAAAAATCAGTGCTATGTTTGCTTTTCTGTCTTATATATGTGAACAAGTGTTTTCAACTATGAACCTTAGAAAGAATTATTTCAGAAATAGACTGATAGATGAGTATTTAGCCTCGTGCCTTAGAATCAGTACATCTCACTGCGAACCTCAATATAAGAACTTTTAAAATGAAAATCGCAATTTCATTCATCTCATTAACATATTTAAATATTGTAATACTTGAATATTGTTTTTAAAATTTTAGAAAAATTATCTTGGCCCTCAAACTGTTTTTTTTTCGATTTTTGGCCCGCGACCGAAAAAGTTTGCCCATCCCTGGTCTAAGGTGTCATACAAAGGACTATAGAGTGACAAACCAAACCAAACCTTGATCTTATGTAATTTAAATATAAATTACAAACTATAAGATAAGTAAATATTAAACATGTGTAAAATAAATAAATACAAAATAAAAACAATAATAATAAATTTAATCAGTTGGGCCAATGTGCAGGTTATCCTAAAACTTAGAATTTAATACCAGAACAAAATGCATACAAGCAACCTTAAACATACAAAGAAAGAAAAAATATCTATAAATCATATTCAGGCAATAAATTATGTTCATCAATTATCGTTCAAGATGGAAAAAAAAAGAAAACATTAAATAAAAATATTAAAACTATAGAATTCCAAACGATTTTATAAAAAAAAATCATATGAAAGAAATTTAAATAAAAAGCACATGAGAGAAATTTAAATTAACCAATAAGAATAGCTCGAGGAAGAAAATTAAAAGAATTATATATATTATTAACATTTCTTATTGATTAATTCATCAATAAGAAATGTTGAAAGTGGTCCATAACGTCGCTGATTCACACTTCCCCAAACAATACCCATGTATTTTATGTGTAATATAGCTTTTTCTCACGAGAAGAGTTTGGCATTTCATTCCCAGGAGAGCGGAATGTATATTATTTTAACAACCCCAAACTCAAATTTGAAAGCAGACAAGCAGTATTGTGTAGTCATTTCACATGAAATTAGTGCTTTGCACTAATGAGAACAACCTGTCACTCGAATCTGATAGCAGATATTCGGTATCATGTATAATGAGACTCAAGAAATTAGCGACTATCTGTGCAACCTTTACAGGGCGAAACAACTACAGATTGAATATGAACTACACCATGAGTTGTTCCATCGTGATTGGTGATAGACCACGAGCTGAAAAATATCTACCTCCATAAAAAGTGAGGGAAGCTGACCCTTCCTTCTTGGCGGATTTTCTTAAAAGGAGATTTTTGGTGAAGAAGAGAGAGAATTCTGCGACGAGTCGACCAGAAGTGTTGCTTTTCTTTTTTCTTCCGGAAGTGACTGCATAGGCCGGAGTTTCCCACCAATTTTCAAAGCGAGCCTTTTGTGGTTTCATTTATCCGCCATGTGATAATTAATGTCTGCCACAGACCTAGCAATAAGATTCGACGTAGACTAGAGAACTCTGAAAATCACCAACCTTGAAGTGAACTATACTTGTGTTTTCTTTGTATAATAAACCATAACAGAAAAAAGTTTCTTCGCAATAAAGGTTAAAATGTGTCACCATATAAAGAAAAAAAAAGCATTCATCACAAATAAGACCGATAGAACTCCTATCTAAAATTCCATCGTATTATAAATGAAAGCAAGAGAAATCAGCTATCAATTACGGACTATCACATGCGTTACAATCCTCAATTATTTATAATTTATTTTGATTCTATTAGATTTAATACTTAGATGTTCATAATATTTCGTGCTAAAATGAAGATGTTTGTTTTTAAATGCCCACTATTTATACTGTGGTGCTGTTTATGCGTTCTATTTATACACAATGTATCTTGATGTCATCATGACGTAAAAGTAGCAGCCAAAAATTAACTTTTTGTTCAATTATTTAAGATAAAAAATCCCGTTAGAAAATATGGATCAGCTATTAAGTGAATTTACCTTCGCAGTGGCCGTCTGTGACGCTGTAGCCTTCTTCACATACGCAGTTCTTTTTCCCGCCCTCTGAGAAAGTGCAACTTATTACCTCTTTCCCACAGTAACAACCTACAAGAATAATAAGTTGTCATTCATTCAAAATAAAAAAGAATTCTCAAA
Source organism: Caerostris extrusa (assembly GCA_021605095.1). Classification (NCBI taxonomy): domain Eukaryota; kingdom Metazoa; phylum Arthropoda; class Arachnida; order Araneae; family Araneidae; genus Caerostris; species Caerostris extrusa. The sequence goes on along the minus strand of BPLR01008109.1, from coordinate 15,317 downwards.
CGCATGAAATTTAAAACATGCAAATTAACGATGCTAGAAACGACATAAATATATATATATTTTTTATTTCCAATGGCAAGGCAAGTACAAGAATAAAAAAAAAATAATAATAACAATAATAACAAGGAAAAAATACAAAAGAATAAACGTCCAAAAATGCAAAGATGACCGAAGTCATTGCCTTAAGAGTTCTCTCGCAAGCCAGTAAAGTGCTGTCTCCGAGTCGCCGTCAAGTACCGCACATCATTGGAGGTGGTCTCTGTTCATTGGGTCTGTGGAACCACAGTCAGGATTCGAAAGATTTTAATGCGATGGAGATGTTCTGCTAGACAGTCATGGCCAGTCGGAACTGGGCGACATCATGCCGTCGCGGATTGCTGGGTATTGCTAAAAGATCTTCAGTTCTTCAACGCTTTGACTTAATCCCATCTTGAATTTGTAATTTGTGTTTTTTTTTGCCATCTTTGTTTGATATAAAGTTTTATAGAATGGAGTGTCAGTGACGAGGATCTCATTTGAAGTAGTTTTGAGCCTCTTTTTACAACATAAATATAAATATAATGCTCCTTAAAGAATTATATTATTCATTTTTTATGCAATTTAAAAATATATCGCAATTAGAAACCCAATTGTCAAATGCTTTCCCCTTTAACGCAAAAAATTATGTAGGAGGTGGGCCATCTATAAAAATAACCCTCGGGCTCATACCACTCACTAGTCATAGTCTGTTTATCTATGACACACATATTTAAATAAAATAAATGCAGTGTTTGCTGAATATATTTTTATACAAATAGAATTTAAAAAAAAATTAAATTAAAAAGTACATAAATATTAAAAGGCATTAATGAATCCTACCATTAAGTTGGGTAACAGGTTGAAAAATAGAAGTCGTCCTCCGAAATTTAAAGTGCTGTCGGAAAAGAATTTCCCCATACGAGGGTCACTCTGAAATTTTTGAGATACGGCTAAATGGTACAAGTTTAACTTTACCAAATTTTAAGAGTGTTCAACATCAATGCACTTTTGCAGCGATTTTCCAAAGATTAAATGCTTCACGCCATCCATTTCTTGGAATGGATGAAAAATATGCTTTTATAGCCTCATCAATTTCATCTTCGGAATGAAAACGGCGACCACGTAAATTTTTTTGAGATTAAAAAAAGCCATAAGTCACACATAGCAAGTACAGGGGAATAGGGTGGATGTTCTATTACTTTGATGTGTTTTTGTTTAAGAAATTTGACTGTCGATCTTGCCGTATGAGAAGATGCATTATCATGGTGAAGTATGAGTCCCCTTACATTCACTTCTTGAAGAATTTCTGGAAGACACTTAGTGGTGCACCAGTTAGCTGTGACTGTCTTTTGTCCCTTTTTAGCTTCATTGCTTTGACCACTCCCCCGTACTTCTGAAGAAAACGGCATACATTACTTTTCGTTGCTCGTTGTCTTTTCACCATTGTTGGTTTGGAGTCATCTTCAAAGACCCATACTTTACTTTCTTGTCGTGTTGAACCTTCAAAATCGTGTGAAACCTTAGTTTTAGTCCATCATAGTTAAGTGTATCGGCGGTGTCCATCATAGTTAATTTTATGGTTTGTTTGGCGGTGTTCCGTTTTTGGTGTTCTGTTAAATTATGGGGAATCCAACGACAAACTAATTTTTTTCATATACAGTTCTTCATGAATAATTCTATGTATAGCTGCTGATCCAATGTTAAGTTTCTTCTGTATCATTTGGTAAGTGCAGCGATTATCATCGACTAACATTTTTCGTATGGCCGACACATTTTTGGCCTTCCTGTGTGTTCTTGATCCAGCAGAGAACTTTGACCCCTACGAAATTCTGTAAACCATCGAAATACAGTAGCACGAGATGGATCTTCGTCTCCATATGCTAGTTGTAGACGTTGAAGGCATTCTTCTTGATTTAACTCCACTTTAAAATCCTAGAAAATCATAGCGCGATAATACTGTCGCGTCAATTCCATTTTCCTTTCTTTCAAAATCTATTCTACGACGGCTAAATTGCAATTGTTGCCACAAATTATCATCTGCGGCCATAAAAGAGTTCAAATTTACGAATTTAACAAATATTTTTTTCCCTGCGTTTGTCGTCTGCCACTATCTCAAAAATATCAGAGTTACCCTCGTATTAAAAGACATTATTCAACTTTATTTGACTTGACTAGGTACTTTGAGATGTATACTCGCTAATGCTACTCTAACTTAATTTATCTAAATGCTTTTAAAATAATAAAGATGAACGAAGTTGGCAAAGAGGAAAATTAAACCTTTATAAAGGAACTGTTTTAAAACTCGAAATTCTTGATTTCATCGCCTATGATGTATATTACAAATTCAATTTTAAAAGAAGAGAATCGTTGCACGTACTTTCCGGCAACCAAAAGAAAAATGAATAAGGCGGGGGAAAATATGAAAAAAGAAAGAAATGGATAAAACTACAGATCATATAGACCTTAATATTTTACAGTTGATGGAGAGGTAGACTTTCTTCATATTAATTTGAAATGGGTTGGGACCTAATGGCCGAGTGGCGCTCTGGCGCTCGGTACCACAAGTTTCGGGTTCGAGTGCCGATTAGAGTGATGTTTGCAGTGTTTCGGAATCCACTTTTAAACCGCAGGTCCCAGTCTAATATGTAGTACATGTAATACAATATGTAGTACAACTAGTATTTCAAATAATAAAATAATAATCCCCGAAAGAAACATTATTCAATTCGCCTTTTGTTGAATGTTCATATTTTTCTTAGCTACTTAATCTGATGGATACTACTGTAGGAAAGTACTGCAAAGAGTAGAGGTTTGAAGGAACTTCTGTAGTTCTGTTCATTGTGCTACTCTTTAATAGCCGCTTTTTTTTTTTTTAAAGGGAATATAACGTATTTGGAATCTGTTAGAACAGGGATCTCCAAACTTTCCAGTCTTAGGGCCATACTGTTTACTCAGTAAGTACCGTTGTAATTTTTCTGCCATTATCTATAATTTCTAGACTAGTCACCGAGTACGCTTGCTAAATTCGCTGGTTCAATTACTACAATTACTATTGTGTGTATCGATACGATCGGGACACTTGACGACATCTAGTGGTAAAATTGATCCACAACTACAAACTATTTTCAGTGAAAAATCACAATTGCATAAATCTCATTAGAATTTTTTTCCAAGTGGATACCCCGCGGTTTCATTCGCGTTAATGGAGGAGAGGAATTTTCAAGATAAAAATCATAGGTTGGATTCAGGATATATACATTCCAAACATCGATATACATACATATGCGATTCTCTTTACCCCAACATAACTACCGAGGTTAACTGCTGGATGTTCCTAGTTTACAATGTTAGTGGGATTCATTTCAATTATTTGTTAGTTGTTATACTTAAGTTAAATTTTCTGCGTATTGTGCTTGTCATTAAGCTTTACCTAGCAAGTCAATAAAACCGACTTAATATCATTCTGTATTTTTTTATCCAACTTATTACAGTAACAATAAGCTATTCGCTGTCGCGGGCCGAATTGATGGCACTGGTGGGCCGTAGTTTGGAGACCCCTGTATTAGAAGATAAACCCGTTTCATTTTTTTTCTAATGCAGAGATACAGAGCCAGTTATCTTCATCCCATAAACAAGGTCTGCACCGCTAATACTCATTTAGCACTACCCTATCGTACTACGTGTAGCTTGAAGATATGCTATGGACACGAGTGACATTTTCCCCACAAATCTCTACTATCATAGTATACCGGGACCTACGGTTTAAAGTGGATTCCGAATCACTACAAACATCCATAGCACAGGAGGCACTCGAACTCAAGACATATAGTACCGAGGGCCAGAGCGTTACCCATTCGGCCATCAGGCTCCAACCCGTTTAAAATGAATATATGGAAAGTCTACCCCTCCATCAAAACTTTTAGTGTTATGGACAAATACAAAATGAACATATGTACATTTGTACAGACAAACAATACTTACAATGTACCCAATGGGCATTGCAATAAATGAAAGAAGAGATTTTTTTCTTTAAAACTTTTAAATCCAGTTACTTATATTTATTTATACTACTATTACACATCATTTCAACTAAAAAAATTTTTCCAAATAAATACATGCTTGATTTTGAAACACCATGGCAGTAAGAACTAATAAACTCAATGAACTTGCTAGTATTAAGAAATTTTTTTTTTCTTTCTAATGCAGGTGCCAAACACTTAGACAGCTTGGTCTTGGATGCCTTAAGGTAAGCGCTGCACAGACGTTACTCATTTTGCATACCTAGGGGCGCGTGTAACTTGAAGATAAGTCACTGACTCGGAGTAACAATGCCCTCGCAATGCTCTACGATCCTATTAGACCGGGACCTACGGTTTAAAAAGTGGATTTCGAACCACTACAAACATCCATGGCACCTCCGGGATTCGAACCCGAAACCTGTAGTACCAAGCGCCAGAGCGCTAGCCACTCGGACATTCAGGCCCTAGTATTAAGAAACTTGTCACTTAAATTTAAAAAATCGGCGATAGTGGTCAAAGTTCCCATTGTTAAAAATGGTGCTGGATAATAGAATTGCATAAGAGTTACTAATTCAAAATTAGATGGCGTTACACAATTTAACATGGATTTTTCGAAGACAAATCTACTGCAACTTTATACCGATAGAAACACCTTCTACAGCAGGGGTAGCCAACCTGAGGCCCATCTTCAGCATTTTCCCGGCCCATGAGATTTATCACTCTTTTACAAAATATATTTATTTTATAATAGCCAAAGTAGTGCAAACCAATGTATTAAAAAATACATTATGTCTGCGTCCATATACAGTGAGCCACAAAATTGAGTATACTCCTCTAAAACTTTTAGACTTCTTCCAATTACAAATTAAATATTGATTTAAATAGATAAATTTTTTTATCCTAGATACTTTAACTTCTGCTTTACCATCCTATAATAACACAATTCTATAGTTAACTTATTTATTACGAAAAAGTTAAGCGATTCGAAGAAAAGATAGAAAACCATGCCACAAAAATTGAGTATACACTTTTATTTGTAAATTATGCCCCCACTTTTTTTAGTTTCAAATTTTCTTTAAAGAGTTTCAGAGTAGCTGCTGCATATAAGACGTGCTATTGCACTTCAACGCTTTTAAATAGTATTCTATGATACACTAAGAGGGACATGAATGGCCGAGTGGCTAGCTCTCTGGCGCTCGGTACCACAGGTTTCGAGTTCAGAGTCCTATGGGCTGGCCGCCATGGATGGATGTTTGTAGTGGTTCGGCATCCACTTTTTAAACCATAGGTTCTGGTCCTAAGAGAGCGTTGCGGGGGCATTGTTACTCCGCGTCTGTATCTTCAAGTTACACGCGCCCCTGGGTAATGCAAAATGAGTAACGTCTGTGCAGCGCTTTGCCTTAAGGCATCCAAGACCAAGTGTTTACCAGCTGCATTAGAACAACAACACTGGAAGTATTAAATAAAATTTAGTTAGACATTTTAAAAATATAAAGATTAATTGTTTTTTGTTTCGCATATAATTTATGTATCTTTGTGAAGAAGTCAATATTTTCAAATTATGGATTCAATTAATTTAGGTTTGGTTCAATCAATTTAAAACTAGAGCGTTTGATTTTAAAGAAAAAAGTCACCAAAAAGAAATTTACTTGCATTTTTTCATTCTCCGTAACGCTGTGCATATCCTTTCCTGCATAAGCAGGTTTTCTCCCCATTCTCATGAAATTTACAACCATACGATCCATAACTACATTTGCATTCTGAAAAAGAAATAAAAAAACAAACCTAATAGTAGAAGATGGTTTTTGATGATAGGGTTTATATATTGATGATAGCTTTTAGCAAAAATCGAAGAAGAGGTCCGAGAATAAATGATGAAGTACTACTGTGTCCAAAAGTAAGACCAATTTTCAATTTAAAATTCCAAGGGCTTGGGAATTTCAATTTTTCTTCTTTTTTACTCTGCGGGTCCTGTCCTTGAGACATAAAATGGAATTGATCAATCCCTTTGAAATTACTTACAAAAATCGAATTTCAATTTTTTTTTTTTTTGTCCTTCACTGTTCTTGACATCTATGTGAAATCTGGCGTCAAAATATTCATTAGTGTTTGAGTTACGCTTGGCTTTGTGAGATGTTAAAACTGATTCTGAAATGTCTGAATTAATTGAGCAAAGAACTTTATTTTAAGTTAGGGTTAAGTTAAGTTTTTTTTTTTTTTTAAAATTTTGTTTGATGAAACGTATAAAATGTTGCAGAAGGCATTCGGTGAACAATCCTATATTATAAAGAAATGCTTAGAAATGGTATAAACAGTTCAGAGAAACGTTGAAAACGAAGTGCCCATCAACCTCTATCAACGAGGTTCACGTCCAAAAAATTAAAGATTTAATGCTTGCAAACCATCGATTTACAATTAGAGTGCTGATGATGTTGGAATTTCAAAGGATCAGTCAATTTCATTTTGGGCCCCAAACACGTCAAATCTCGATTGGTACCGAAAACACTGAATGGGCCAGCTCACACTGCATTGATTCTTCGTGACTCTTTCGCCAAAAATGAAACCCATATCGTTCCACAACCACTGTATTCACCTTGCGACTTCTGGCTGTTCCCTAAACTCAAAAGTCCACCCAGGGACACCGTTTTGAGTGGTTTGAAGAGATTCAACGTGAATCGGCGCGCGCTTTGAAGGCCATCCCCTGCCGATGACTTTTAGCATGCATTGATAATTGAAAAAAATGTTGGCATAAGTGCATTGTGTCCGGAAGGGATTACATTGAAGGCGATGAAATAAATTTGGAAGAATAGATAAAGAGTTTTTGAAAAAAAAAATAAATAATTGGTCTTACTCTTTGGACACAGTAGTAGGTATTTGAATGACTCAAAATATGTTAATATGAGAGTTTTGGTATCTCTTAGTTATTGAAGACAGATCATAGATAAGTTTTCCTTTTAAGGGATCGGATTGGATCTGCTTTAAAATTTTTTAGCTCAAACTACAATTATTGATTTACACTATATATATATATATATATAGTATGCTTGTGATTCATTCATGGGGATAAGATAGTTAAATGGAGCATGACAAATTTCAAAAGGACAATTAAATACTGTATAACAGAATAATTAAAGACATGGAAATCTAATTGATGAGCTGTTACCTTAATCATCATCAATTTGAAAATTATTAATAAGGACTCTCTTCTCAATTATAAAGAAAAATTAAAATTTGTTTAAAAAAATTAAATACAATGCAAATTAAAAATATTATATAAAAATTTAAAAAATACAAATTTAATACAAATTAAAAATAATGTTTTATAGAAATTAAAAAAATAATTAATACAAATTTGTTAGTGCTAGTAGAAATACACAAGATTATAGGCTTGCCAATTGAAAAGTTCTCATTAGTAAGATAAAAACAAAACATCTGTTTTTATATAACTTATAAATATTTATTCATTTAATTCCTTCTATTAGCTCATACTATATATCTTGTTCAAATTTTCAATCGTTCATAAAATACTTTTATTCATCCACTCAAGTTCAAATACAATTTTTTGAACTTGTAGTGGATGACACTTGTTGTTATTATAGTTTTTCAAATATTAATTCTTAATTAAATGTAATTAATTAACTTTAGTTTCTTTTATAATTAAGTTGCATATATCTACCAATAGATGGCGCCAGATAAACTTAAAAAATGCTTGAAAATTATTTATAAAGGACTTTCAGCAATATAGTGAAAAAAAAAAAAGTAGAATTGACTTTAAAAAGTTAAAAAAAAAATTAAATCATAGTTTATCAGAAAAGATTTTTAAAAACATTTTAATGACCTTAAACATTCACGTAAGTTCTACTTTACCTCTGCATTCGTTATTATCCTGAACGTAATTAGGAAGGCAGTTGCACTGCTTCACGCCATTTCTAAATTCACATCCTTTTCTTGCCTCTCTGCCACATTCACAATCTGCAAAATAAAAATCAAATAAACAATTAGACGGGCAAGGTCAGCCGATAGACAGCAAAAAAAAAAAAAAAAAAAAAAAAAAAAAAATGAATTATTATGAATAGATGTTTTAACTATAAGAAAAACAGCTAGAATGGTTGATAAACCGATGATCTAGACCAGGGTCTCCAAACTACTGCCCGCGGGCCAAATCCGGCCCGCCAGTGTCATCAAACCGGTCCGCGACAGCGAATAGCTTATTGTTGCTGTAATAAGTTGGATAAAAAAACACAGAATGATAATAACTTGGTTTTATTGACTTGCTAGGTAAAGCATAATACGCAGAAACATAATAACCAACAAATAATTGAAATGAATCCCACTAACATTATAAACTAGTGAACATCCCGCAGTTACCCTCGGTAGTTATGTTGGGGTAAAGAGTATCGCATATGTATATATATCAATGTTTGGAATGTATATATCCTGAATCAAACATATGATTTTTATCCTGAAAATCCCTCAGGAACAGAAAAGCTAAATTAACGCGAATGAAACCGCGGGGTATCCTCTTGTAAAAAAAAAATACTAATGAGATTTATGTAATTGTGATTTTTCACTGACAGTAGTTTGTAGTTAGCAAGCGTATGCTTGCTCAGAGCGCGTACTCAGCGACTAGTCTAGAAATTATAGATAATGGCAGAAAAATTAAAACGGCTTTGGCCCTTAGTTCTTACTGGCGTAAAAAGTATGGCTCTAAGGCTGGAAAGTTTGGAGACCCCTGATCTAGACTAGAAACTCATGTGCAAATTCAGATGACATTCAAGTTCCGAAATTTTTATTTAAACAATCCGAAAAACTATATCTTTTCTAAAATGTTTATTTATCTTTCTTTGAAATAAACAGATTTAAAAAATTCATAAGATTTCTGTAGGCTGTGGTAAAAAATACATATTAAGCTGACTCTTATGACTCTTATATATATTATGTGGATTATTATGACTCTGGCGCTGTGGCCTTGGTATCATAGGCTTCAGGTTCGAACCGTGGCAATGGCATGGATGTTTTGTAAGTGGTTCGGAATCCATGTTAAACTCTAGGTCCAGGTCTAATTAGCCACCGAAGTTAAACATCATCGGGCGGGGTCAGTACTTGGGTGGGTGATTTACATTTATAACCAACAATACAATTAATGAATATTTATTCATAATCATAAATAATTTGAAAGAATTAACGATTTTAAATTTTTATTGAACGTGATAATGATGAGATGGGCAAAAATACTCCATCATTATTTAAACAATTAATCATAATGATAAGTTTTAATTTCTAATATCAATGATCTTATCTAATACCAATCATGATAAGATAAAAATACCTACATAACGTTGCTAAAAATGTAAAATATACCAGCCTAAAAGACATCTCTGTGACGGAAAAGTTTCATTTTAAAATGATCTATTCTAGAAAGAAGTCATATTTTGTCCTCGTCGAAAGTTTTAGGAAGAAGTTTACGATATTTTGATTTCATATAAAATAATGTTTAAATTAAAACATCAATGAATCATGATAAGGTTAAATATCTACATACGTTGCTAAGAATATAAAATACACTTGCCTAAAAGATATCTCTGTTCTTACTTACATCTCTGTTATGGTGAATTTAGAACATTGATCTATTCTGAAAGAAGCCATTTAAATATTTTCTCATCGTAAAAATTTTTAGGTAAAGGTTAAAGATATTTTTATTTCATACAAAATCATGTTGAAATTAAAATATCAATGAATCATGAAAAGATAAAAATATCTGCATACGTTGCTAAGAATGTAAAATATACCTGCCTAAAAGACATCTCTGTTATGGAAAAGTTTCATTTTAAAAACGTTGATCTATTCTGGAAAGAAGTAATATTTTGTCTTCGTCGAAAGTTTTAGAAAAGGCTAATGATATTTTTATTTCATACATAATAATGTTTAAATTAAAAATTAAAATAGCGATAATTTATCTGTATTCTCACTCTGATGAACGGATATTTTCTAAGAAATATGAACGTCAGAATTCTTACCTTTGCAGACCTTGTTGGTGTAGTCAAAACCTTGTTGAGGATCTTCACATTCACAGAACGCTTTTCCTCCATTTCCAAGTTTACATTTGACGTTGGTGTCGTTACCGCAGTCCACTACCTTGCTGTGACACTCGTCAATGATCTCGCAGAAGTCACCGCTCGACCCCTTCTGACACACGCAGAACACGACGTTGCAAAACCCATTCGGAGAGCAGTCCCTGTGCTGGCAAGGAACTGTTTGAATGCGAACAGAAACATCACTTTTTGTACTTAAAATTGCTAACTGACATAATTTTAGATCTCATTGGGAATGGTTCTTCGAGACCCTTATTGTTTGTGTTTTATAGAGCTGGGCATTTAACTTGAGACCACTGACCTGGAATGGAGGATTCCAGGTCAATGGTCCCCTATTTCAATGTGAACAGAAACATCACTTTTCTAATTAAAATTGCTAACTGATATAATATTAGCTCTCGCTGTGAATGGTTCTTCGAGACCCTCATTGTTTGTGTTTTATAACGCTGGGCATTTCACTTGAGACCACTGACCTGGAATGGAGGACTTTGCAATGCCCGTTAGGATAGTGGCCCAAGTCCTTATTTGAATATGAACAGAAACCCTCACTTTCTAATTAAAATTGATAAATGATGTAATTTTAGCTCTCATTGTGAATGGTTCTTCGAGACCCTCTTTTTTTGTGTTTTATATGATGGGTATTTGACTTGAGACCACTGACCTGGAATGGCAGATATGTAGCTGGTTCAGTTTTTACCCAGGAGGACCAGAGGATTACAATGATGCGAAGACCCGCTACACTGCATACGTATCTAACTATTGCAATGTGGAAACGAATATATCGTAGAAGTGGAATCTAAGATGTTTTTATCCTCTTTTTGCGAGTAAATTTGCTTACTATAGAATTGTCATATCATCCTTATAATGGATACAAAGCTTTCCATTTATCTTTACTAGTTGCGTTTCCTAAAGAGCATCCTCCAGTTTGGAAGCCTACTGCATTATCCACTATAGAATTATCATGTACACTATGGAATAATGTATACTATAGGCCAAGGATGGACAAACTCCGGCCCGCGGGCCAACTCCGGCCCTCCGGAAGGTTCTATCCGGCCCGCGGATAGAATTTTAATTTGCCGGTCCGAGGCAAATTAAAAGAAATATGTATTTATATATTATACATCCATCTTCTTTTCTACTTTGATTAAATATATTTTTTAATTAAAAAAGTATTATTTTTTTTTCTCATTTCCTGAGATTAAATTCAATACTCTCAGTAAATGAAGAGAAGCTTAAGAATTATGAAGATAGCTTGAAAACTACATTTTGAATTTTAACGCAGATTTCAAGATTTCAGTGCCATTCAAACAGAATTGGATATTTTTACCATGCCTTTCAACGTAAATTGTGAAGCAAAGAGGTCAGATTTGCAGGTTGCATTAATTGAGTTGCAATCTAACAATCATCTCAACAAGTTACTCACTTCGAACCTCAATATAAGGAACTTTTAAAAATGAAATCTCAATTTCGTTCATGTCAGTAACATATTTAAATTGTAATATATGCATATTGTTTTTAAAATTTTAGACAAATTTATCTTGGCCCGAAAACTTTTTATTTTTTTTGATTTTTGGCCCGCGACCTAAAAGTTTGCCTATCTCTGCTATATACTATAGAAATATCATGCCATCCTTTTTAGTAGACAAGAAAGCTTTCCGTTTAACTTCACTAGTTGAGTTTCCAAACGAGCATCCTCCAGATTGGAAACCTACTGCATTATCCACTATAGAATTATGGAATTATAAATATTTGGTTGGTGCATAATTAACAGGCGTTTCTTTGACGTGCTATATTTTAATAAAAATGTACAATATTTTATAAATTTATGAAGGAAAATATCCTTTTAGTTTTAGATTATAAAAAAATGAGTGTCGATAATCATACTCATACTCATTTTTTTTGGGTTTCACCAATAACAAATCCCGTTTAAGATGATTTCCCAATGGATGATTCGGTTTCTGTCCCATCAAACACACCGCATTTCCTTCTTAAATGCACGTCCTCTGTTATTCATTTGGTGAAACTCCTGGCGAAACGCAGACCTTCTTTCTTTTGAGGGTTTTGAAGAGAAGCCCCGATTCAACCCTCAGTGACAAGATCCTTCAGAAACGCATTCCGCTCGTTTCGTTGAAGAAAATCGGTAAAAATTCGGACACATTCGGCCTTATTGTAGTCGCTGAGTTCGTGGGGATCCATCCAGCCTATTTTCATACATTTTCAAACTTTTTGAGATGCCGAACGAGGGTTGAATGGTCATATAGAAGTTGTCAAACTTTCATCCCTTTCCACGGCTGCCAAAAGTGTCTGGTCGTCGAAATCCATTAGTTGACCTCTTCCTGCCTTATCTTCCAAGCTAGTGTCGCCAGATTTGAAACATTCCCTGCTGATTCTACCTTCACCTAAAATTCGTTGAGATCGCGAAAAGACTGTACTGCCTTTCCATCCTTTCTCAAAGTGGTACAGCAAACTGGTACATCATACTCATATTCGTCATATTAATGCCGAATATGAGTATGATTATAGATTTTTATAACCTAGTATTTTTATAACTTAAAACTAGAAGTATATTTCCATTCATAAATCTATAAAATATAGCCCGCCAAAGAATAATTATGCACCAAATAATTAATAATAATGCACCTGATAATTATGCACCAACCTAATATTATAGACTATAGAATTATCATGTCGTCTTTTAATGTAGACAGGAAAGCTTTCCGTTTAACTTCACTAGTTGAGTTTTCAACCGAGCATCCTCCAGTTTGGAAATCTACTGCATAATCCACCAATTCAACTCTATAAAGCTTTTTCACTTTTATACCCCAATTTTAATGATATCAATTTAGGTAATAGTACGTATTAATTACAATTCATTGCATAAAAATCAAAATTAAATAACTTAAAAATAGCAGCATAGTATAAAACTATGTTGCCCTTCAAAAAATCAAAAATCAACGTACGATTACCTAAATTAATAACAATTACCTAAATTATTACGATTACCTAAATTAATCCCAATTTCAATAACATTGAAATTAAGGGTTATAAAAAAGTAAAAAAAACTGGCTATACAGCTGACACTATACAGCTCCATAAGCAGGGGAAAATGCCAAAAGTGATAATTGTGAAACTTCAAGAAGAAGGAATTGATCAACGCACTACGAGTATATAGTGGATATACAAATGTTACTTATAGCTAGTGGATATACAAATGTTTAAAATCCCAAGCCAAAACGTGAAAAGTGCTTCAATACTACAAAACGCTTCAAACAAACCCGAATTCTTCAGAAAATTCTTAAGACTAACCATAATCATGAAGCATTTCAAGAGTTAAGGGGCCAAAACTACCATCCGCCAAAACTTGAAATGGAATTTTATTTACTCAGCCCCTCATTTTCGAATAACGTCACGGACCTCTAACCAGGCTAACATCATGTTAACACACACGACAAAAAAAAAACATCTTAGATTCCATTCCTAGAACATATGAAATTCTAATTTCTCTCTAATTTTCTTTCTTTTTTATTTTGGTACAATTTATAAACGATGGATATTACGTATCAAATTCATGCATGTTTCTTCAATTACCAAAAAATGTATTATTTTCACTTAGATGTTGAACAATTTTCTGTTTGTTGTTGTTGTTCTAATGCAGCTGGCAATAGAGACACACAGTTAATCTTTATGCCATAAGCAAGGGATGCACCGCTGTTACTCATTCAGCACTACTCAGGGGGCACATGTAGCTTGAAGATATGCTACGGAGGCGAGTACCCCTACCCCTACAACGCTCATATTAGACCAGGACATACGGAGGATTATGAGCAACCCCAAACCTGCAGCTGGCAATACAGAGACAGGTAATTTTTATGCCATAAGCAAAGGCTGCACCGCCGTTACTCATTTAGCACTACCCAAGGGTCACGTGTAGCTTGAAGATATGCTACGGACGCTAGTAACATTACTCTCCAGAATTTTCTGTTTTTTTCTGTCATTTAAAAAATAAGTTCGCATTTTACTGACAAAGCTAATGCATTCTTATAATTTTCATGTAATTTTTTTACTCTTACTGTTACTTTATTTTAAAAACAAAAATAAAGCAAAGTTTTCTGATGTATCTTATATTTTTGTAATATTATGTTATAATATTTTTGTTTTTATAGTAGAGCTCTATAATTGTATTTTTTTCATGGAACAAGGGTGGCCAACCTTTTTAATGTTATTTTATGTATTATAAGAAAGTAAACTATTAAAAAAGAAAAATATAATGGAAATAAGTTAATGATGTAACAGTGCATCCATATTGCACTTATATTTATGTTTAAATGCAACAAATAGAAACATATATTTAAATTTGAAAAGCCATATTTAATAATTATGTATTCATTTTACTTAAACTCATAACATGTGTTGTGATCAATGCAGAAATCATTCAGTAAACATTAATTCTTTTTTCAATGTGTTTTTAGTTTTCTCCTTCAAATGCAAATGTAAATAATAAGAATAATAATAATGTTATTATGCAATGAGAATTACAAAAAAAAAATAAGTTTTAAGATACATCCTTTTTGTGTGTGTCTAAAAGTTATTCTTAGACATTAGACCTAAACTTATGCAAATTAACTTATACAGATATATATATATACACAGACTAAACTACATTACATATACAGATATACAAAGATTCAAACTACACTACATATATGGATATACATTTTTACACAGATTAAACTACATTACAGATATACATGCACACACAGATTAAACCACTGCCCTTATGAATATACACTCATGTCCATAAATTAAGGATACGAAGTTCAGGCAAAAGAAAAAGAGACAGAAGCAAAACAAATTTCACTTATTTGTAAAAAGTCTATTTATTAAACAAAAGGTAAAGAGCAAAAAAAAAGATGCTATATGTTTTGGCTAATTAATAAAATTGCGATTTTTACTCGCTGAGAAAATTTCTGAAAAAAGAACCTATTTACAAAAAAAACAGTATAACATGGTTATTTAATATGGAGTATGTCTCCGGACGATGCAGCCACAGGCCCGCGCAAATCGCCCAGGCATGCTGGAGAGCATCAAACATCAATCTGATCTTGGGGGAATATTACCACTCATCAGCAAGCAGTACCCTCCAGTTCCGGTGGACAGGATGGGAGGGTTGACGGGCTGCAATTCGTCG
>BPLR01008108.1:0-47269 GCA_021605095.1 Caerostris extrusa | reverse complement strand
TACGTATTGCTTTTGGAAATATAAGAAAAAACATATTTCTTATTTAATAAAACAGAATAATATTATTTTGTAAAAAATAAATGTTACTGAATTTGAAGCCAAAATATTAAATTCCTGACATTTGTTCTGTATTGTACTCATTAATATTAATTACTGTATTATTTTGATTATAGTGCATTTTTATTTTTTAATGTTTAATACATATGTAATGACAATTTTAAAAATAACTTTTCACAATAACGATTCTGCAAAGGTAAATTTTATTGTCAAATCCAAATTTATGTGAAAGGCCCCAAAACAAACACAAATAAATAAATAAAAATATTTTGGGATGATCAATTACATAAAATTAGTTAATTATATATAGCACTACTAATATTTTAATAAAGACATTTAGCTTTTGTATTTTATTTAATATTTTCTTTCGCTTTTTCATCGGAAAAAAAGTCTTCATTGCCATCATATGATTCGTTATGTTTCATATACGAATGCTAACCCAAATCCAGTTTAATCCTAACACTTCTCTAAAGGTTCCAAAAAACTAAAACACGCAGGCAGCTTGTCTTCTGGCGGGGTTTATTTACCATTCCTGGTCACGTGACTATTTTTCTGACGTAGCAAAATAACATTGCGGCTGACGCAGATCGTGATGCGTAAAAACACGTTTTTCCCGTGTCGACCAATTAGTTCTGACAGGTCCAGATGTTTTAGAGGCTGCGGAATATGGTTCCACTTTTGTTTTCTTTTTTTTTGTTTTTCCAATGTGTCCCACACGCTCGGGTGTTTCCGTCAGGTCTCGGCGTCTGACATTCGCTCACGTAGAACGCATTCTTGACATTTTGGGGTGGCTGTTCATAAATTATGGGTGAGGGAATCGCGTAATGTGGCGTGATGTAGTCAGGAAAGTGTTACGGTTGGAGTGTTGGTTTGCGATCCGAGTTATGTAATTTTATTTTGGGTAACAGATGTGTTTTCTTGATGAAGCTGCGCTTTGATTTTTTTATTTTATTTCATGTTTTTATTGTAGGGTTCTTAAATGTAATATTTTTTGTTTGGAAACTTGAGTAGTATTTAATAAAATTTGTTTAGTATCACATTCTTCTTGAATTGTTTGATATTACATTCTTGAATTGTTCAGTATTACATTCTTTTCTTGAATTGTTTGATATTACATTCTCCTTAAATTGTTTGATATTACATTCTTCTTGAATTGTTTAGTATTACATTCTTCTTGAATTGTTCAGTATTACATTCTTCTTGAATTGTTTGATATTAAATTCTCCCTTAAATTGTTTGATATTACATTCTTCTTGAATTGTTTAGTATTACATTCTTCTTAATTGTTTGACACTACATTCTTGAATTGTTCAGTATTACATTCTTCTTGTATTGTTTGATATTACATTGTTTGATATTACATTACATTTGATATTGTTTGGATATTCATTTTGATTCAACATTCTCTTTAAATTGTTTGATATTATATTCTTTTTGAATTGTTTAGTATTACATTCTTCTTGAATTGTTCAGTATTACATTCTTCTTTGAATTGTTTAGTATTACATTCTTCTTGAATTGTTTGATATTTCTTCTTTAATTTCCTTAAAATTAACAATTAAATTAAATTGTTTGATATTATATTCTTTTGAATTGTTTAGTATTACATCCTTCTTGAATTGTTCAGTATTACATTCTTCTTGAATTGCTTGATATTACATTCTTGAATTGTTCAGTATTACATTTTTTTCTTGAAAATATTAATAAAATTTTTTTTTAGTATTACATTCTTTTCTTGAATTGTTTAGTATTACATTCTTCTTGAAGTATTTGATATTACATTCTTGAATTGTTCAGTATTACATTTTTCTTGAAAAATATTAGTAAAATTTTTACATTCTTCTTGAATTGTTTAGTATATTACATTCTTCTTGAAGTGTTTGATATTACATTCTTGAATTGTTCGGTATTATATTTTTCTTGAAAATATTAGTAACATTTTTTTAGTATTACATTCTTTCTTGAATTGTTTAGTATTAATTTTTCTTGAAAATATTAGTAAAATTTGTTTAGTATTACTTTTTATTGAAAATATTAGTAACATTTGTTTAGTATTATGTTCTTCTTGAACAGTATTAGTAACTTTTGTTTAGTATTACATTCTTCTTGAACAGCATTAGTAAAAATTTGTTTAGTATTACATTCTTCTTGAATAGTAATAGTAAAATTTGTTTAGTATTACATTCTTTTCGAATAGTATTAGTAAAATTTGTTTACTATTACATTCTTCTCCAATAGTATTAGTAACATTCGTTTAGTATTACAATCTTTCAGATTTATTACTTTTAAATTAATTAAACCAATTACATAATATATAAACTTTTTGTAACTTCCCTGACAGAGAAATAGAATTCAGCAGATTTCATAAATAATTTAATAGAAAATAAACAAATAATATTTTTTAAGAAATTATTATTTAAAAAATGTATAATCAAGCATTTCTAATAGTGAAATAATAAATAATTTTAAAAACAGTAATAGTTAATTAAATAAGCTTATAATAATATTTAAATGAACAGTGCAATGATCTTATTGATAAAAATTCTTCATATCTAGTCCAAGAATAGAATATTATTAAAATTGAGTTCAAGATATTATTAACTGTTTATTAACCGTGTTATTAATCAAATATTCGGTTTATATAATAAATAAATGAAAATTTATGCAGGTTAACCGTTAACCATCTAAATAAAAAGGTATATTAAAATAATTTGAAAGTATACATCTAAAATATATTAATAACTTTAAACTTAAAAGTTGAAGAATATTAAATAAAATAACTGTTATAAAATTGAAAAGAGTATTACTTAGATTAACATAATGATGTCTGTGTTAACTAAGTAAATATTTAACTTTCAATTTGTGTAATGTTCTTTGGGAACTCGTTTGTATTATTAAAAGTGGCTCGGCAAATGATTATAAGAGTTAAAAATATTTAGTATTTCATGCTTAAGCTTTATTGCATGAAGTATGAGTTTAATTAAGTGGATAAGTGTCATATACTCTTTGCTATTCTACGTGTATATTTTTGCTATTGAATTAACTAAAAATTTATTAATGTTAGTGGTTATAAATTAAAAAACAATCAAATTAATTTTTCTATTATAAATTATATGCATTCTGATACAAAGTTTATTGAAAAGTAAGTTAGAAATAATATTAATTGGAGAATTTTTCAGCCAAAATAATAATTAGTGTTGCTTAAATATTTCTTTTTTACAATGAAAATAATCTTATTAAAAATTTTTTCTAGACATTTTTTACGTTTTATACAGTAAATCGGCGAATACATAGATTAACTACTTATTAAATTGTTTTCTCTGATAACTAAAGTATTATTTTCTTCCCAAACACAATACGAGAAGATTTAATACAATATGAGAAGATAAAAATACAATATACTTTTAATACAATATTTATATTTATATTTATATTACTGTTCTTAAAAAATATTTGAAAAAAAGTCTTTTGTAGTAATGATAGTTATTTTGTTTTATTAGAGCCCTTAGCTCATAATCCAAAAATATTATTTAAGTTATATTTTATACATTGTTAAGATTTAAAGAGCAATGCAAAAGTTCAATATTGTTATAACTGCTACAAAATACCTTTATTAGTGATAAATATTTGACAGAAAAATAGTCAAAGCACTTATTCTAAGTGATTGCTAATGATTCGCTTTGTTATTACAAAATATTTATTTCTTTTTTTTCAAATATAAAAAGAAAAAAAGAAGTTTAGCTTCTTCTTAAGATGAAAGACATATTAATGTCAGATTTTTTCAGATTTGCTAATTTAAAAGGTAATATATATATATTTGCTACATGAATAATAAAAATCCTCCATTTAGGTTAAAAAATAAGAAAAACTCTTATGTACGTTATATCGTCAGCTTTGTAATAAATGTCTAGTTGAATGAGAGCTGCTTTGAACCAAGTTTTGATATTTCGACAAAGTATATGACATTGGAAAGTTACTTTATTAATTGAGAGTGTAGAGCAATATGATGTATAAATAGGGACATTTATGAGCGATCATATGTTATACATATCCAAAAAATAAACTATAGTATTAAAAGAAAAAAAAGATTAATGATTATGTTAAAGGTAAAATTATGTCATTAATAATAATAATATCTCACGTACTATTTTATTTTCTGGTTTAACAAATTTTTCTTTTTATAAATTTTTCTTATATAGAATATCTTATATATCTTACTTTCATATAATTTTTATTATAAATCCAAAAATATCTTAAGTATATTCTTGATATAAATTTTTCTTTTGCTAAGAATTTTACTGCATTAATAATTATTTGTATACATTTAAGCGTGTTTTATTCAAATGAATTTGAATTATTATGTGACTATTTTTAAAATTTTTGAATCAGTTACTTCTATGAACTAGGTAAAAAGGATTTCAAAGACTATGAAAAAAATGCTATAAAGAGGACGAATACTGTTCCTGTTTTTTAAAAAATAAATGTTGATTGCTACATATTGGTAATAGAACTGTGGAGTTTGGTTTTCAAGATTTCTTGAATTTGACACACCATCTGCTAACTACAATCAGTGAAGTAATTGTCTGAAAAATCCACTCAATGCTAATTTATAATTTAGAGTTAGAACTTATAATTTAGTCTTTTTTTCTTTGGTGTGTTTTTGGGTAACTGGCTGTCTAATTGAAAATTATACTTTCATAACACAAATTATAATTTTCCCCTTACCTTGATGTGTTTTTGGTAGATGTCTCTTTCTAAAGGAAAATTCAAATTTCATGCAAGAAATTATAATTTTCGTTTTTTTCTTTGATGTGTTTGGGACAGCTGGCTTTCTAAGGAAAAATTATAGTATCATGTAAGAAATTATAATTTTTCTTTTTTTTCTTCAGTGTGTTTTGGGTAGCTGTATTATTACAAAATTATAATTTCATTTCCAGAAATTATAATTTTCCTTTTTTCTTAGTGTGTTTTGGCTCTCTATTGATTTTACTGAATAAGGCCATAAGAACACTGGTCTTTACTTATATGTCAATGATTCTTCACTGCCATTTTAATCAATGCATAACCAATAAATTTAAATGATTAAAATCGAAAGCAATATCTTTTAAACATTAATTGTTCCCTTTTAATGCACAATATATTCGAAAGTAAAATAAAAATGCACTCTCTTTCAGAATATGAGAGAGTCAAAAAAACTTAAAACTCGAAACAAAAAATAACAAATTAATAAGAAGGTAAATTTATATTAATCGCAAAAAGAAGAAAAAAATGACTTTCTTTTTGCATCAAATACATAAAAACAAACAGTTGTTTTGGAACTCCCCAACTGTTCTCTGCATTCACAAATAAAACACAAATACATAAATGCATTCGTCACACAGCTTATATTTTCTTTTTGAATAATGACATACCAGATCAGAAGTGGAAAAATAAACGAAACGAATACACGACTTTTTTTTTAGAGTAGAATAATATTGATTGTATTTTTTGAATTTCTTTGTTTATCATTATTTTTTATCAAGACGAAGGACTGAAAAAAAACAGCAATGCATTTTATTGTTTGAAACAAATGCGAATGATTACTTAAGGTCAAATAATTTCTAAATTTACATAGAGTTAAGATGGAATTTTTGTTAAAAAAAAAAAAAAAAAAATCAAGAATTAAGTTTTTATATTTTTACTGAAGATATGAAAAAAATATTTATAGATTAAAAAAAGACGCCTTTTAAACTTTTTATTGTGAAAAATGTCTAGAATAATAAATTAGTTATATTCATTCTAATGTGAGTATTTCAGTCTCCAAAGAAAGTAAGGATAAAAAGTAGCATCTATGAATAATTATAATAAAATGATATTTTTAGATATTAGTAATAACTTTGAAAGGAAAATTATTCAAATAATTAATTATGCACGTGAGAAATTGGAAATTAAAATTTTATTATTTTAATTAAAAATAATTAATTCATGTTGTAGTAAAAATATGTAAATAGATAAATAAAATTGCCTAGATTATGTTGCATATTTTAAATATATTATTATTTTAATTAGAATTATAGAGAGTTTGAAAACAATGATTTATTAATCAGTATGAATTGAGTTAAAAATATACTTCATACATTTTTAAAATAATAGAAAAGACAGAATTAAATGAGAATGGTAACAGAATAATAAAAGCATTATTTTTAAGATGAAATTATTTCTTTCACTCGCAAATTTTATACCTATTTATATTTTTAAAAACTACAACAAATGACAATTTTTATTTGTAGATATACATGGAGAGATAGTTAAATATTTTAATCACGTTTCCATAATGCGTCAAGTTTTTGTTTGAATAAAATATTTTGAATAAAAATAAATACAAATAAAAACGTTATACTAAAAATTCAATTCATTCAATATATGATTTGAAGTAATTAAATTCGCGTACATTCTCCTACGGTACATTTGTTAGGCAATCTGCTTTTTTGCCAAAAAAAGGAAGTAATAAACAAATCTACAAATGCAATAAATTCTATAAATATATGGAGAAAAAGAAAAAAAGATTTTCTTATATTTTCATAAAAAAAAAGAATGACTATTTTAATTTCATTTAATTGGTATATGAATATATATATTATTTCTTACATTTTAACTGGCATATAAATATATACATATTATATTATTTCTTCTTTGCAAATCAATTATGGAAAGTTTTATTGTGTCAATATTTATAATTCCTTTATGAAGAGAAAAAATTAATTCATTTTGCTCACTATTGGTGGTCGGAATATACATTCATTTTTATATATACCAATTCCAAACACAGACATATTTTTTGTAATTTTATTTAAAGCATTATTTTTTTTCTAAGCATTATTCAGTCTTCCTACTTAATTAGAAAAATTACATCAGCATCTTCAGATAGAAATATTTATTTTACAATATGTTGATGCGTTAAATACTCCGGCAACCATTAGTGTGCCATTTTTGCACGCTATTCGTGGTCAAACTATACATTCATTTTTATATATACGGATTTAAAAACACTATTATACTTTTCTGTAATTTGATTTCTACATATACAGCTTAGAAATCAGATGCTTTTACATATACTGATTGCAGATACAGCCCCATTTTTCCTGTAATTTGATTTTTAAGCATTATCCAGTTTTCCTACTTAATTATAAAAATAATATCAAAATCTTATAGGACGATCCCCTGTACAATATACTTATATGTTAAATACTCCGACCACCAATAGTGTGACATTTTTCATAGTATTGGTGGTCACACTATATTAATTTTTATCAGCATCTTCAGATAGGACGATCCACTGTACAATGTATTGTTGAATTAAATATTCTGACCTCCAATAGTGTGTCATTTTTACACAGACTATACTTTTATATTTATCCTTTTTTTTTTTTTTTTTCTACTATTGGTGGTCAGATTATTCTTTTATATTAAAGTATCGGACTGTACTTTTTATATGTACAGAGTTTAAGCACATACACATCTTTCTGTAATTTGATTTCTAAGCAATATCCAGTTTTTCTGCTTAATTAGAAAAAGACATCAGCATCTTCAAATAGGACGACCCACCGTACAATATGTTGATGAGTTAAACTGAAGGTAATTCCCAAGAGATGAGTCCAAAGGACACAAATAATGACCATCCCTTTCGGAACAGAAGTTCTGCCAGGCTAACGAGCCCTCAGATGCATCAGATCCCTTGAGTGCTGGGAGAAAAAAGAACGACCAGAACCTACTATTCTGACAACGTATAATGATTTGAGTGGAATGAAAATGGGAGAAATAATAATGAGCTTTTTTTTTAGAAAAGGTAAGAATAAGAATATATATGTCAAAAAAGAAAGAAAGAAACGTATTTATTTCAATTTCTATTTTTAGCTGAAAGTGTATTTTCTCACTGTGCGTTTCCTTGGTGTTTGAATGAAAAACGAAATGATACAGTAAATCTTGACGTATTTTGGGTTTCAAAAAAAAAAGTGCAATAGTGCTGATCATTATCGCTTAGAAAACAAATATTACTTAATTACTTTTTAATATGATGACAGTAATTACAATATACTTAAATTGCCATTAAGGAAAAAAAGTCTCCTTTTTAAAAGAGATATATTTTTCGTTAAAAATTACTTAATGTTTCAGTGATAGATAAAAACAACTATTTACAATAAACAGGCTTTTTGCAAAATTTATCATATTTTATTCCAGATCATTGGCAACATTCAACTGATTAAAATAAATGCAAAATGCTTTAAATAAGAATTAATAAGTTTTTGCAAGAAATATAAGAAGAATTGCAAGAAATGTAAGAATATATTTATTTAAGTATTACGAAAAGAAATTCATCAATATTATTACCAAGAAAATTTTGCATCACCCCTTATTAATCCTATTTCTTCATCAAGTTATATTTATTGAAATGCTTAGGAAAGAAAAATTGTTACAATTGTTGCAAAAGTTGTTACTAACACTACTTGTTAATCGTATTACTAACAAATAGTGTTAATGATCTACACTACTATTACTAATAATATCGTTAGTAATAGTAGTGTTTATACTAATACAAATATTATTTACATTTGCAATAATTCTATAAACGTAATTTATATTTAACTACATAAAACACAAACATTATAAATGAAAAACATATTTAATTATAATGTTCATGCATTATATATATATGCAAATGATATCACTGGCTTAAAATTATTACATCATTACAATTATTACAAAATTAAATTACATTAGTAAATCAAATTACAAAACAAATTTTTGAAAAGTAAATATGTTATAAAAGAGAAAACATATTGCATTGTCACGGATTTTTTTTTTTTTTTTTAAAATGTATAAGAATGATTGAAAAATATATATTATTGGTGTAAAAGAAACGATGAAAAAGTATGATCTAAATCAATATGCATTAAAGAGCATTTATTTAACTATTGTATTATAATTATCCCTTAACAATGACTAAATAAAAAGAAAAATTCTAAATAAATACAAAAGATACACAATTTTAAAATATATTTAATATATTTTTAAAAAACTTTCGTATAAATGTTTTTCATACATTATTTTTTATAGTTTGTAATAAGTTGTATTATTTTATTATTTCTGTAAACAATGATGATTAAACATCTAATTAACTAAATTATTATGTCAAGATTCAAAATTAAATTATAAGATCAAAGAAAGATGTATTCACATTAAACATAAATCCATAGGGAAATGTTAGTATTCCTATCTTCATCAGCAATTTTTTAACTGCTTTAATCACATATTAAGTTTATTTTACAATCTTCACGATAACAAGTGTTATTTACATTTGCAATAATTCTTTAAAACGCAACTTATGTTTAACAACATAATCAAAAACATTACATATGAATACATATTTAGTTATTATGTTCATGCATTATATATATGCAAATGTTTCCGCTCGTTTTCACCTGCGTTTGTTTAGAACTGAAATATAGCAATTCTTTTCTTCAAATGCAACTTTAAGTTTATTTTCTCGCATTTAAATGATAAAAAGGCACTAAAAGTGGGTTTAGAAACTAATAACATTCGTGTTCAAAAGTGATAAGGCAATGTGACACGGTTATTAATGGGTTGAGTTTATGAACCAGCAGAATGTATTTCGTTATTTTGCTGGCATGTATTTTATTCTTTTTATTAACGTTTGCATGCCTAACGTTGCATTTCTAGTTTAATATCTACAAGCACGCTCCTAAATGGGTAAAGTAGGGTTACATTTGTTTAAATGAACTTTGTGCATCTCCAATGTGTTTAAAAGCATAAACAAGAATGAATTTCTGAGATGGTTAAGTGTGGTTAAAATGTTTAAAAGTAAATAGGATGTAAATAATATATGAGTACTAAATTTCAAAAGTAATAGTTTGTGTAAAATGAATTTAATGGCCCTGCTCATTGTTTGTTATTATGTTACATTTTAAAATATGATCAAGATAAGTTCATATATATCAGTTTTATTTTATGATAATGGCAAAATGTTTCATAATAAAATTATTACTGGTAGTAAAATAACAAGTTTTTCACTTTATAAATTATAATCTGTTTTCTACGTTTTTTACAATTAGTCAAATTGTCATAAGCCATTAATCCCCATATATAAGTTTGTGATTTTTCTGCCATACTTCATATTTGGCACCGTTTTATTTCAGATCTTTTTCTAAATTCATTTAGCACTACCAATTATTTTACTTATTCTATTAAACTAAGAAAATATCAAAATGATAAGTCCGATAAATGTGAAGTATGATACAAAAAATGTTTTTAAGAGACACAAATTAAATCAGAGAGGTGTCAACCGTTTTTGGTTTATGACTTCCTTTAACCAAAAAGGATCAAGTTCAATGTAAAATGAACATGGCCACTGACTTTTGTAAAAAATTGCCACGGATCTTCCTTTCCAGAAAAGTTCTTAATCATGTAAAAAATAAAATCAAAGTAATTTTAAAATTAAATAAAAAATAAACTATAATAATAATAAACAAACTTCCGACCATGATTTTGATTCTAAAACAAATTTTATTTGATTAAAAATGAAAATATTGTTTTTTACTGAAAACTTTTGCAACTAGCTAGCCACAGACTTCCAAAACTACCGTCCATCGTATTCTTTGCTTTTGGTTTAGATCCCGTGAGTTGACTAAGATGAGAATTGAGTCTGTAAAATCATTTTTCGAAGCAATCTAAACTTATACACTGTTGAATTAAACTACAATGGAAATTTTTAAACATGCGAAAAATTTAATATATCTCATTAAACATTGGGATACTAGTTTTTATTTTTAATTCAAAATGTTTTTGTCACAATCCCTTCTGTAATGTTATATGTTTGATGTGTCACATTTAAGCTAAGATGATGATTGAATCCACAAGAAATATAAACTCAGAAACTTCCAAATAAGTTTCCATTAGCTTAGGGATCCAATATACAATTAAAGTAAGTATTCATTATATATTATTATAAATATATCATCATATGGAAAGTTTAATATTTTATTAATATTAAATTTCCCTTGAATAGAAGTTTACATAAAATCAAATTTAAAAAAAAAACAGTTAAATAATACATACAAAATGCATATCGAATAATGTTTTTGATTATTGTTAAATTTTTTATAATTTATTTTTTAATATTCAGTATAATTTTAGAGTTATTGAAACTTTTATATAAAATAGTCCACTTTAACAAAAATACAACAATTAATTTATACAACAAAACGAAAACGCTATTTATATTAGTCTTTTTATTGAAACAAAAGTATTTAAAATAAATGAATTTCGTTATGAAACAGTAACAGAAACCAGGAAGCTGTATTGGTTCAACTAACCGATAAATAAATGACACTATCACACAAAAAAATATTCTAACATAAGAATAGCCCCTCATTCCATTAACACCATCTATCTTTTTCCAGCAGCATATTATAGGCTTAAATAATGCTACACACATCATAGCAATGAAATTTTTCTAACAACTCTAGCGTGAATGTTCCATATACGAGACTAAATAAATAACAATTGTTCTACCCACACCATCACATCATTTAACTTCGCTTTGGAAGCTAGCCGAACTTCGCTCATCCTTTTTGTCTCCAGTGTTTTATCTTTTTCCTCTTTTCAAATGTATGACGATAATGAAACAATACTCTATTCTCTCGTACACACACTACGTCATAACTAAACCCATTTAGTAGATTAGATGAGCTCGAGCTTGAAATTGATACGCGCGTTATATATTCTAATTGGTTAACGGGGAAACATTAATTGTAGCAGATACTCACCCATTAAATTGGTGCACGTTACATTCCATTATCGTGCACGGTGCAGGGTTATTACATCCGCTAGCACACCACAGACTTGTTAAAGGTCCGATACGTGAGTGCCAGCAACTAAGGTTCCAGTGTCGACTGTAAGACATGCTATTTGGTTCGCCGAATACACTGGGCCCGGGTAGTTGATAAGTGTAGCGCTCAGCTATTATTTACTGGCATGAGGAGCTTCGATCAGGCGAGAAAGCTCGTTTCTGGAATTATCATATCAAATGCTGGTTGAGGGCGTGAATAATGTAATATTGGGAAGGACAGTGTAATGAGAACAGCTTCGTTGGTGATCAGCGTTGGAGAATAATAATGTGGTTTGATAGTAATTTCTGGATGGATGCGGAGTCATCTGAATTGTCGAAATTTTTAGATGTTGTTTATGATATCAGTTAAAGTTAAATGGCGAAATTAATTTATGTTTAGAAGTTAACTTACGTTAGATTTCATTCGAATGATAAAAATGAATTTCACTTAAAAATTCTTCCTGATTTTTTGTTGATTTCATAATGATTCCTCTTGAATAATTAAAATATGCACAGATTCATTATTTCTGGGGTTCAGCATTTTTTTTTATCCTGAAAATTAGTCAAAACTTTATACCAGTTTACTTTCTCCAACACAAAAACAGAAATATTTGGTGAAATTCAAAATATAGAGGTCTGACGTCTGGTAATAGATTTGATCATGACAATTGGCATTCAAAACTACTAGTTGCTGATTTTGATGAATACCACCCTGCTGTAACATCACGAGCCCTACGCCGACCATCCTACAATTTGGAAGAGAATTGTTGACTGTGGAGGAAGAGAACAGAAGCAGCAATTTGACAATAAACGATAATAAGTATTTTTCACTCCAGTTGACAAAGTTTGGGCCACTTTACAATCTATCAGTAAGTCAAAAACCAAAACGACTTCAAAGTTCATGCCGAAGCGAGATGGCCCATATTTGATCCTCAGTCAAAAATCGCCCACATTCCAGCCTTGACAAACCATCAGAACCTATAGTGACATATTACACTTCTGCACTGACATCCTTCAGATACAAGTACACTTACAATTCTCTCCCCTCTCAGAAAGAGATGCCAACTACCAAAACGTTCTGTGAGGTCGTGTACAGATCGAGAATTTCAATGTGTCACTGAAAGTACTTTAAAGACAAATCCCTTGCCCGTACATCTATAAAGCCAAAAGGAAAACTATTACTACAAGAACTGCAATGCCTTTCATTTCACGCTGTTTCAATAATATATAGTTAAGTATCGCAGAACATCAGTATCATCTTTTTTACTTTCTAAACTTCCTCAGTAGTGGCAAAGAACTGTCCTTGGGAGGTTGAATATCTTATCTTTCTCTTTATTTTGTAATTAATTTTTGATGTTTGTCCACATGTAACTTGGCCTATCATAATTAACCCTTCTTTCCCCTCTCACGAGTATTTACATTGGATATCATATATTTTGTCCTTTAGAGCATCCGGGCATCAGACTTTTAGAAAGGGCAATTCTCCTTTCTCATTTGAACTTACAAATAAATAGATTAGAGCGGGTGTTATTTTCTATTGAGTGAGATCAGCCAAACACTCAACAAAAGTCATTACATTTATTGAATATAAAAATATTGTAAAATTTCGAAATTTTATTAATATTGTAAAAAACACATAAATATAATCGAATAGGTAAATGTCCATTTACTCAAACCATTAAAGTTAATGCTGTTCTGTAAATGCTGACGGATTACAACACTGTGCAATGTAGTGTTAATGTTAGTAATAAAATAACACTAAATATGACTCTAATACTTTATATAACTTATTACTTATCGTTTTATACTTATCGCATTCACCATCCGACTGACAAAGTCAGAATTATCTTATTTTGTTATGATAGTTTAATTCATTTTTTATTGTAAATAAAGAACACGTTTAGGAATAATAATATCGAATATCCAAAATTAAATAATTTGTTTGTACAATAATATTTTATTCTTTTATAACTACAAAACAACTTTAATTACAAAATAATATCCCCTCTTAAATCCCCTATGACTAATAAATATTTTAGATTCTTTTATTTTTAGTTATTTTAGATTATACAAGAGTTACTTCATACTTCATACAAAAATTGAGAATTAAATATAAATGCTGTAAAATATAAGGAAACATAAATTGATTTCCGATTTGGATACCTTACTGCATACTCTGATTTAAACATGTTTAAAGAATATAATGTTGATTCATACTGACTGAAACTACTAAATCATTATTGTTAGCTTCCATTTAAAGTTGGTGCATGATATTTGATATTTTTTTTAAATTTTTATGGGATTTTTTTCTTCTACAAGGTAATGCCGAGTAGCTTTCTGTTTCAATAAATTGACTAAGGTAATCATTTAATCATATTAAAGATGCATACAATATTTGATTATGAATGTATTATATTATTAGACTAATTTAAATGTTATACACGGTATCAGAATCATATCCTTAAATAAATATTTTCAAGCCGCATTTTATGCTGAATTAATTTATTGAATTCGTAATAAACATCAACTAAGTACTTCAAAAAATGAATGATTAGGAATGCTTTAAAATATCTTTAATATCAAAATAAATTGGTTACTTAGTATTTTTAAGCTCAGTTATTTATATAACTATTTTCTATTTATACCATGATACAAAAAATTGTTTTAACAGTTTAATTAGCAATTTGTTCATTATTTTGAAATGCATTATATATATAAATTACCTTTAATAATTTCACTTACTTGATTATTTTTATTTAATTTTATAACTTATTTGTAAATTTCAAAAAAAATACTTGTTTAAATTAAAAATGTTCGATAAACAATTATCTACAAAACACTGTTTTTGACCTACAACTAAATACTTTGTAGCGGCAATAGAAACTATTTCACATAACTAATGATCTGTCATGTCTAATTTATATAAATGCAGGTTGTAGATACACTAAAAGAACTATATTCAACGTATTCCGAGACAAAGAATAAGAAATTGGTATTTATACCATTTGTTTATTTCTAAACAAATAAATCTTTCAACATAAATCCTTGCATTTCTTGATTACAGATAAATTTACTGTAAATAATAAAAGAGGTTTAGGCATAGACTGCTAAGGAAATAATGTCTTTTCTGTCATTGATGAACATATAAATTTTTCTTAAACGACGAGCAGATTGTTTTATATTGCCTCGTTATATTTATTTTATCATAAAGGCTTACTAATCATGTAAAGGTATTCCACTATCTCAATTCTAACCTCCAAAGCAACAGTGGACATTAAACAATAAGAACTTGGATTACATCAGGGCCTTTCAAAGGAAAATTTTGAGAAAACCTTTTGGAAAAAGAGTTGACGGTAATATATGGATTAGAAGACCCAACAAAGATATTAAACACCTAATTAAAAATAGAGACATTGTGAGAAAAATCAAATCACAAAGAATCCGCTGGCTCGGACTTGTACATCGCAGACATGAGGGAAATATCATTAAAATGATTATGTTATGCAAATTGTGCAACAATAGGAAGAGAGGAAGATCAAAGGAAAGGTGGATTGATGGTGTCAAAGATGATCTTAGACAACTGAAAATTATTAACTGGAAGATATTGACATTGGAGTGAAATGAAAACATGTTGTGTTGGAGGTTAAAGCTCGTACAAGGCTGTAATGCCAGTAAAGAAGAAGTAAAGCAGTGGAGGTTTGATTTCTAGCAAAGCACAACGCTGGATGGGTGCACAGAACTTCATGTCTTCATGGCTCTATGTCTGCTGGGAGGTATAGAAGGGGAGATATCACATCAGGGATGCAGTTCATGCTGGCAACCACATAAGGTTCTTACTGTCGGCGAATTTCTCGAAAATCAGAATATTCTTCTGATGGATTGGACAACCACATCTCCAGATCTAAACAGCATAGAGCATGCCTTTTAGAAATAGCCAGAAACTGAAAGCGCGTGACTGGAATAGCCTTATCCTTTTATTCCTAATTTCATTAAACTCTATTTATCACATAACAATAAAAAAGTGGAATTTTCATAAATTTTAACAAATACTTAGTAGAAAATTGAAAGGATTCAATATGCAGTACAGATGTTTGACATGTACTCACTGTTTATCACTCGTGTATAATCACTGATATAAAAAAAGGGGGTAGCTTCGGAGGCTATTATGACAGAGTGACTTGCATTGCCAGTTGAACAGCGAGAATTAATATTTTCATGTTTTCTTTGATATATATTCCTGTCACATATTATGCCCCATTGTTTTCTCAACTCAAATGATGTGGCAGGTCATTCACGTGTGTAGGGTGGGTGAGACGAATCAAAACTCCGCTTCTACACTTTTAGTAAAAAAAAAAAATTATCTCTATATTTTTATTTTTTTGTAAAACATCATTAATAATTATATAATATGCTTCATAAAATTAATAAATTAGATTGATAAGCTCTTATTTTTATTAAAGTATATTAGAAATAAAAAAAAAATATATTAAACAATGTAAAGGTGTAAAACAACGAGGTTACTGAAATATTTTTCAAGTATCCTGTTTTCAATAATTTTAATTGTAAAAAAAATACCTGAATAAGTTTTTAAAGAACCTTCTCTCATAAAACTTTATAAAAAGTTTAATTGTAGTATAATATTAATTTAAACTGTGTGCACAATGACTATAATAATGATTGAAATAATTTATTTAGATTAATTTGCATTAAAGCATGTTGAAAATAAATGAGACAATTCAGAAAGTACAAACTAGTTTAAGCAAATAATTTATTTAAGAAAAATATTACAAAAGAATAAAGTAATTTATTCATTAAGTAAGTAATTATTCTGCATTTATATTAAATAATTGTAATTTTATTTTTATTCAAAATAGTACTGTTTTTTATAGTCTTCTCAAAACAGCTGCAATATATATATAAACCTTTATAGTTTGCATATATATTTGTGTGTGTGTGTTTTGCCTACGAAGTGGAAACCAATTTTATTCTAGTAAGTTAAAATAAACTTTTTAAAAGTATTTAAGTTATGATTTTCATCTTTTTAATAATAAATAATTAATTATAAGAAATATTAATTATAAAGAATTTAAAGAATTTTTTTTTTTTTGATTGCTATTTTTTTAAGAAATTAATTTTTGGCAGGCAATCTTTTTAACGTAAACAATAAATTTTAATTCAAAATTAATAGCTTTTAAAAATAAGTTTTTATCTGAACTTTAAGTTATTTAATTCAAGAACATAATTATTATTCAAACCCAACAAACTCCTAAATTGATTCCCTCAGATACACGAAAAAAAAAAAAAAAAGGATAAAATATTTTAATTAATGACTCTCCCGAATTTTTGTATTAATAAGTCATAAAACATTTAATAAAGATGCTCTCATAATCTTTGTTTAAATTACTTCTGTGTTAAATTAATAATTTTGATAGAACATTTTTCTTCTTTATATAACTTTTCTTCCCCTTTTCTTTAATTAATTGCAGGAGAAATTGGGACCACCTCTGTTATTGAAAAGCATTTTCGTTTTTTATACTTAATGATTGTATAAAGAATTAGCTGTAAGTTGCTATATTAACCTAACTTTATTGATTTAATAAATAATTAGTAACTTTGGCAATGTAAGTAGTTCACCAAACGATTATTTTCAGGATTAGACATTAAGTTTTTATCCCATCTGTGGCAACTTGCCAGACACATCCGGGTAATTCAATAGCTAAATGGTGGTTACTGGGGAAAATATCGTAGGTAATCACTGAATGATGTGTTCAATGAGATCTTCCGATCAATCAAGCTCATGAAAAAGAAGAGAAAAATGACTTAAAGAAGAAAAATTATTTAAGATCCAATCTTATCGGATGAGTATTTGTGGATGAACACACACCATTTTTTCTTTTTTGCTGCAATGAATCATTGTAAAAAGAACTTTATATATTTCAAAGATAAGGCAGTATTTTCAGGGTTAATAATATAAGGAACTTCAATTTTATTATTTTTAGTAGTACCTATAATTTACATTATAAAAAAAATAATAAAAGTCTTCCAGAGTATAACGATGATAATTAATGTTATCTGGGTCCATATTTTATTTTATCTTCATTTAATTAAAGACATTTTTTAAAATTATGTAAAAAACATTAGATTAAATTTTTCGATAAAATATTTGCTTGAATAAAAGAAAAATATATTTTTCTACCTAAATATTACTTTAAGTCAGTTCCTCATAAATGACAGTCATGATAATGATGATGAAATCTTTATCATAATCATGATCAATTTGATAATTATTAGGAAAATCATGATAAACAGTATAATCATAAATGAAAATCTTTACACGAAAAAAAATTATAATAATACTAGTATACACAGAATATTGGATACCTAAATACCTTTTTGTATTTCGCTTTCTTAATAAAATATAAATAATTCTTAAACAATAATCAAATGTATATACATCTATGGGTTTCTTTTGAATTGTGACTAATGTACACAATGATTGTGAGTCTTTTATTTGAGACTATTATTTATGATTTTATTTGAGACTATTGTTTAGATTTTATTTGAGACTTTTGAGTTGTTTAAAAATTGTTTTACATCTATTAATAACTGAAGGAAATGACGAGCTGAAATGTTGAATTATAGTATGCATTAATTTACCATTTTTTTTACAGAATAAGTCAGAGATCTTTTACCTACTCCTTGTGTTGTGAAATAATAATAGTTATTAAAGTACGTTGTAATTCAACCAGTGTCATAAAATTAGTGTTAATAAAATGCCTCTCTTAAAGGTATTCCAATAATTATTTGTTTAAATAAAGATTATAAAATAATAATAATAACAATTAACCATTCTCATAAAAAATAATGTATTCCTATAAAGGCATCAGTGGCGTATAAAGTCACAAACTGGATGCAATGCTTGTGTTATTGTCAACAAAATTTTCTATTTTATTATTGAATAAATAAACAGCATTTGAATATCTTTGTCTTTCATTAACAAATTCATATAAGTTAAACACTGATACCAAATGCATTAACTTATTTAAAAGTAATCCATAGTTTCAGCACTTTAATTTAATTAATGATTATAACATTTTAAAAATAAAAACATTATGTGTATTATATTTAAATTGCGCCATGGTTATGTATTTTTAGCGACTATTATTATTATTTTAGTGACTTTTTTAACTATTATTTTAATGATTTTTATTTAACAAATATTAAATGACAATTATTATTTATGATATTTAATATTACCTAAGACTTTTTGCAACGACAAAATTAACAGCAACGACAATTAATATTAACGGCAATTAACAACGACAAAAGTGATTTAAAGCATTAACCATGTAAAAACATAATAATTAAAACATTACCAAATATATAAGTTGTTTCTTTAAATTTAGCTTAGATACATTTTCGATGCATTTAATTTGAATTATTTTTCTTCTCCTAAGCCTTTTAGAATATTTTTATTTAATCTCCAATTTAAATCTCTCCTCTTTAAATTTAATCTCCATTTTTTTAATTAAAAATAAAAATTAAAAGCAAATTTATAAAAAAAATTAACATTTATTTACTTCACATTAACAATAAAGAATAAATTAAAGTTTATTAATATATATATATATATATATATATATATATATATACCTATGAATTCATATAATCAGACATTATTATGAATTTATATATTAGAATTAAAAACATTATACTTTATTACGAAAAAAAATATATATCTCGTGTAAAACTTTTTCTAGCTATTTTTAAATGCATATTTTAATAAATTATTTATAACTATATAAAGATAGTTGATTTTGGCATGAAATTACTCAGAACAATTAATAAGCTATTCAAGCATTGTTTATAATTTGCTTGTATTCTAATTTTCTTGCTTTCTTTTATTTTTTTAATTTATTGAATTAAAATTACATGAAAGCAAGAAAATTAGTTGAAAACATCAATTTAAATAATTTAATTTAAATTGATGTAAGTTGATTAATTTTATATTTTAAAACATAGACATTTAATGAAAGGTTTTTAAAAAAAAAAAATTGTAAAACTAAAATTAGGACCCAAATTATCATTTTAATTTATCGTTTAAAAAGTCTCATAGGTTACTCATAATACAAACGTTATATTTAATAATTTTAATAACATATTCAGTTAAGAATTTTTTTAAGTTTAAATATAAATTCTGATATATAAATTATAAATGATGATTCTGATATATGATTATAAATTCTGATAGAAAAATTGATTACTTGTTTTACTTTAAAATATGCGAATATAACTCATATCCAAATGGTAATGAATTCAGCTACTGTACATGGGAGTTCAGATTCAAATCATACCAACAAAGCACGCTGCTTTGTTGGTACTCCTTTCATAAATAATTATACCCAATGAGATGGTGAAAGCAGATGTGAATGTCTCGCATCGACAGTCACACCCCATCGACATTCACACCAGGTGAATTTTTCCGTATTTTCTCCCCCAAGCGATACATATTCAAGGTAATTACACCTAAATATCCTCCAGAAAAGCAATCACCTTTCTACTTTACATAGTAGAGACTCTATTGTTAAATAAACTAGTAGAATAAGATATCTACCGATGTATGAATAATTGCTCACAGCATTTGCAACAAGTACTATCAACAAAATCACACTATGTAATTGAAAGTTGGACTTTTATTTTCATAATTTATGACT
Source organism: Caerostris extrusa (assembly GCA_021605095.1). Taxonomy (NCBI): domain Eukaryota; kingdom Metazoa; phylum Arthropoda; class Arachnida; order Araneae; family Araneidae; genus Caerostris; species Caerostris extrusa. The sequence continues at coordinate 26,614 of BPLR01008108.1, read as the reverse complement.
TATTGTTATTATTTATACTTTAATCATGTATATGGATTAATAAATCTAAATAAAAATATTAGAATAAATACAATTATTAAATAATATTCTTCGAAACATTTAAGTCAGACAGTCACACCAGAGGAAATGTTTCTGGATTTTCTCCCAAACGATGCATACTCAAGGTAATTACATCTAAATATCCTCTAGAAAAGCAATAACCTTGTTGCTACTTTCCATTGGTGAGACTATTGTTAAATAAACTAGTAGAACACAATGTCCACCGATGCATGGATAATTACTCTCAGTATTGGCAGCAATTGTTATCAACAAAATTACACTATATATTTAGAATTTGAATTGATTTATTTTCATAATTTATGCGTAATTATTATCAATTTTATATTAAACTTATATATGGATAATAAGATTATATAAAATATGAAATAATATTCTTCAAAACAATTAATAAATTAAAAAAAAAATAACAGTTGTTAAAAATTAATAATATAACTTATTGAAATTAATATTGCAGTTGGCCTTAATAGTCCTCCCAAAAGCAATGCTTTTCTTTTTTACTTGTCTTGTTGCTGAATACATTAGCTGAACACGATATGAAATAATTATTTACTACTTTGTCCACAGAGTAAGACCAATTTTAATTTAAAATTCCGGGGGCTTATGGAATTTCAATGTTTTTCTTTTTAGGTTTGATGGCACTGTCCATGGGCATCTGTGTGAAATTTCACGTCAAAATATTCATTAGTATTTGAGTTACGATTGGCTTTGTGAGACGCTAAAACTAATTCTGTCGATTTTGAAATGTCTGAATTAATTGAGCAAAGGACTTGCATTAAATTGTGTTTGCGGAAACATATAGAATATTGAAGAAGACATTCGGTGAGCATTCCTTTATCGGAAAGAAATGCTTAGAAGTGGTATAAACAGTTCAAAGAAGGCTGAGAACGCGTTGAAGATGAACAGCCGTCTGGTCGACCATCAATCTCAACTGGTGAAGCTCACATCTAAAAAGTAAAGATTCGGTGCTTGCAAACCGTCGATTTAGAATTAGAGACCTTGCTGATGATCTTGGAATTTTAAAAGGATCGATCAATTCCATTTTGGGTCTCAAATGCATCAAATATCGTTTGGTCCCGAAAACACTGAATGCGCCAGCTCACACTGCATTGATATTTTCTAGCGTAGGCTATCCCTACAGATTACTTTTTATCATGCATTGAGTATTGGAAAAAGTTGACATAAGTGCATTGTGTCCGGTGGGGGTTACTTTGAAGGCGATGGAATAAATTTGGAAGAATAAATAGAGTTTTTGAAAAACAAACAACTGGTCATACTTTTTGGACACAGTAGTATATCATTGTAAGCAATTTTCACATTCTCCAATATCACATTATATGCGCTCCATATTTAAAATATCGACTGATTCCTTTGAGGAATTATGGATAAATATTATCATTTAAAATTTAAATGTGCATACACTTTATTACATACCATACATTATGATATTTCCTATATATTCAGGATATTAAAAGAAATATCATATTTTTTACTCCTATGCTATCGCCTAGGGTGCATGGATGGCGTTTTAACTCCTGGAGTCGCCTAGATTATGTTAAGACTCTGCAATACTTAGAGTAGCTAAGCAGATAAGATGTCAGCCACTAATCTTCGCGATGTAATGGATATAGTTAACTAAGTTTAATGGATGCAGGCGCTGTGGTAAATTCCCATTTGCGGAAGTCTGGTTACTCAGTTCAGCAAATGATGTAGAATGCGTTCCAAGTCACTGAAATATTGTTTCTACAGTTTATGTTTGTTTTACAGTGTTATTTATGTTTATTGTTTATACAGTGTATTAAAAATGTTAAAATGAAACTAGTTAATTTAGAGCACACTTAATTCTAAATCATCTGATTATTTATGCGTAAAATTTAAATCTTAGAAAAAGGACATATTAATTTAATGCATTTTTCAGAAATACGCTAATTAATTTATAGTAGCAATATCAAAAAGCAATTAAATTTATCATTGTAACAATATAAACTCCAAAACTGCTATTTTAGACGCAATTAATTTTAAGTGATGCTTTCATAAACGGGCATTTCTTTTACATTTTAATTTGAAATAATGGAAGCATTTTGCCACTCTTTACGTTTAATATATATTTTGTTAAAAGAATGGTTAAAGATTTTGCTCTGTGGGTAAAGCATTGGAATTAAATTATTATTTAATTTATTTATCATAATTTTTTGAAACCCATGTCTGAATAATTGTCCAATTTATGTTTAAATGTCACTACACCATTTTTCTTCTGTGGTTGAAAATTTTAGGAAACTCTTGAAATCTGAAGATGACACTTCCTGTACTTTCCGGAAATTTACAATATCTTGATTAAGTAGCAACAAAAAAAAAAAAAAAAAAATAACTGTAGGAATAAAAACAACATATAAACTTTTAATCATAGGAATTTGTATGGAATATTTTCTCAAACACAGACACGATTTAACGTTGCTTTGTGCGAAAATATTATGATGCGTGAAACATGCTTTATTGTTCGCGAAGAAGAGAATGAAAGAGATGAAAGCTTTGTTTATTTATTTTGAATCTGGCATTTCAAAAGGGTAAATAAATCACGTATTTATTATTTAACAGTGAAATCAGTGGGTTTAATATTTGGCGTTTTGTATAGCATATTTTTTTAATGAATAGGTGATTTAAAGCTAGGATCGAATCCATTCATACATTTTAATGTATATAAAGTAAATATGTGTTCTTTAATACATTCTTCTCGGCCGTCTACCTACTGGCAGATTTGTGGGGAGATGATTTTTCTTTTTACGGGGTAGTGTTGTTAGCTTTACGCCCAACGCTGAACAAATCATATTAGACCGCGACCTACGGTTTAAAGTGGATTCCGAATAATTAATTCGGCACCGCTGGGACTCGAAACCGAAACCTGTGCATCGAACGCTAGTCACTCGGCCATTCAGGCCCCCGTCCATACATTAAATGATAAAATTTTATATGAAAAAATATGAAGAATATTTTTTAGACTTTTATGTGTAAATTCTTAAAATATCTGTATATTTAATAATATAAAGCATCTGTTTATATAATATCGTAAAACATCTGTATATTTATTATTGTAAAAAAAAAACTATAATACTGAATATTTAATAAAATAATAATTAATAATATTAAAATATAAAATAAAATATTTCATCCGAAAATTAAAGCTTTATATTTAAGCTTTTAAAAATCATTTAAAATTGTTATTGTATTCAAATGTTGCATATTTTGTCTTGAAGTTATTTGTCCCTATAACGATACATTGACGTTCCTATAGCAATACGATCCCTTATATATAGCAAATTCAACGTTGTTAGGATCACCTCAGTGGACAGCATCCACTTATTATTTTTTTCTTTAATTTTGAACAAACAACTCAAATTATTTCGTACTCTCGTTTTAATCATGGTGAAATTTTAAAGGATTTTAAGATCTATTGATTTATCATGTCTATTTCCCATATGATACTGGAAATATTTCGATCTACATTTCTTGTTGGGTTTCGAGTTTAGGTTCTCTACTTTAGAAGTCCAGTGCGCTGCTCATTGACAGTTATGTAATAAAGAAATATCATGATTAAATTTAAAAACTGTGGAACCTACATTTAAGATCAGTAATAATTTAATTAAAAAAGGAAAAAATAATTAAAAAAATAACTTGGAAAATTAAATAATATTTAAATATTATTACAAAAATAATACATAAATATACTTATAGTATGACAACTTAAATTAGCTTTCTTTCAATTTAGTTTGCCTATTTTTCTGTGTTTACTGTATGAAATTTAAAATTAATTTATTCAATGCATTAATATTTTCAAACAAACAAAATTAACTATGTATATAAAATAAGTCACTTAATAACTAAAACTTACTGCTAGTGAAGTAATAAAAGATTTAATAACTAAAACTCAATTGCTATTGATGTAATAAAAGATTATCTTCACTGCTATTATGTTATTTTCATTTAATTATTGTGATTTATTTTATAAATGTTTACCTTCAAAAACAATTCTCATTTTCCTGTTTTATACAAGTGGCTTGATGGTTTCAAAATAAAGTATAACAGAATTATAAAATAATAAAAAGTTAAAATGTAATCTTAATTAATTATTTTATTCATAAGTATTAAGACAAATATATTTTAAACTTATTCGTGCATAAACAATTGTTTTAATTAATTTATTCTGTTATAATTAAAATTTTGATGATTGCTTCAATATTAATTTAGATAATTAATTATTGCTTTTTATCTCTCATCCTTCATTTATTTATTGTTTGTGTTCGTTTTATAAAAACTAAACAATCATTTCATTAATTTCTGATTAATTTATTTGCAATTAATTTGACAGGATTATATTTGGAAAAACAGTAATGATCAAGTAATGAATTTTTATCTTTTTATGTCAATACGATTATAATTGAGTAAATAAATTGAATTATAGAAAATTCTCCAATAATTATATTTGCTAAGGGAGACTGATATCGAATTCCTGGTTTTGTGGTAAATTATAAAAATCAATGAAATATTTCATTAAATAAAACACGTATTCTGCAAAGGAATGCGGGGAATAATTTTGATGCTTGTTTTTTAAGACGTTTAAATTGGAGAAATGTGATTTTCAAGTTGTTAATTTAGCAAGATTAAAAGAAAATACAGATCAGCGTCAAATTTTTACCTTTTATTCGTATAGAGATATTTCTTTTTCGAGTAATTGTCTCATTGCTTTTAACTTAACGTAAATTGAAATATTGTTTTGATGTAGAATAATGTTTTTAGGACGTTTCCTTATTATTTCAAGATGGTCAATTGGCTATCGTTCTCGCCTTTTGGTACCACAGGATTCAGTTTCGAATCCTGTCGGTGGCATTGATGTTTGTTAGCGGTTTGGAATCCACGTTAAATTGTAGATCCCTTTCGAATTAGCCTAAAGTGAGCACAAAATGACCCTAGAGGGATATACCAAACCAAACTTACTGCTTTGAGAAAATTATAATCAATTGTATAATGTTTTCTTAACTAAAAATATCCCTTAATTAAAATATTTTTCAAGTTCGAGATTTATTTTGTACATAATTGAATTGTTTCATCAAAATTATTGATAATATTAAATAGTGAATATACTGATGAGACAAAGTTTTCCATGAAAAACGTAGCAGTTGATGTTAGTATAGTAAATTTATAAATTGTATCATCCAAAATGTTATGCGTATTGATATATTTAATCCTCTTTTTTAAGCAATTTCTCTTACGAATTTGAAATTTGAGAATTGGCATTAAAAAAAAATATTTTTTGTGAGAACTTTTATTAATTCTAAAAGAAATATAATTTATGAAATTTTAAGTGACATTTAGTGTAACCAAAAAAAAATTATAAATCCAGATAATTTGTAAAATTGCGTTCTCAATTTAATTAAGAGAGTCTTACTGTCTCGCGTAAGAGAAAGATATCGAGTATATATATGAAACTGATGAAACTCAACACAATTTACATATTTTCTTATAATGTTTAATTTTTAGGAAGATACCAATTGCATAAAAAATGGTTTACGTGCTTATATAATTAAATGTTACATATCTAGGGCAAATACAGTGGATATATAATAATATCAGAAAATTTTAATAGGAATCCAAAACGACTGCATGACACTTTGGCTAAACTTTTAATAGTAATATTTAAAATACATTAAAGGTTGTAAATTATTTTTGTATTATTTAATCATTATGTATGATTATTTTTTATTTTCTTTTAGATATTTAGAAATATTATTTTGAAAAGAGAACCTGTTGCCCTTTTTTACAGACAAAAAGGGTCCATAGCTCATAAAGAAAATCTCTGTGAATCAAAATAAAATGTGGTTAAGATACACCTACACGCATTCTTATTAAATTACTTAGATAAATGTAAGACAAGATATTTTTGGTGTTCAGATATATTTTTTGTATTTTTATTAAGTTATACTATTTTGCTTCTATGAAATTATACTCTTTTTGTTTACGATTTTATATATTTTTGAAGGATGTTATATGTTTAGAAAATAATAAGTTATATCATTATTCAACTTTAATTTTAAAATTGTTAACCTAAAATATGTTTCAAAACATTATATAAATCCATATCTATATCTTACAGTGATTCATTTGGTGAAATTGTAAAAACCACTGTGTCAACAAGAATCCATTATTCACGTAAACAAAGCAGTATAATAAATGAATTCAATTGAATGCAAAAAATCACAAATATGCTATTATAAATGATATATATTATTGCTATTATTTGACAAGATTAACTAGGCAAGACACGTTCAACTGAAAAATGAAATAGACACGGCAAAGTTCATCATATTTTCTTTTTACATAATATATAATTATATTATAAACCATCAATTTAAATATATTTTCTGTGATAAATTGTTTAAAGATCTAACGACATTTTGTATTATGCCACATAATTTATTTTAAATAGCATTTATTATATGACAACATAGAAAGCGTCATAGTTTGCTTTTTTATGATAGTATTTCTGTAAGTTCATTTTTATTAGAAGCAATTTTGTACAAATATTTAAATTTTGAATAAGATTTATAATAAATTAGAATATTTTTTTCTGTAAATAACTGTATTATGTTAACTCTTTTTAAAAATAAGACGAATAAAAAAAAAAACTATCTGTGGAATGTTTAAAATAATTTCGAGATACTTATTTACAATTTATGAACAAACGCTGAAAATGTTAAAAAATAAAGGAGATCAGTACAAAATTTTAAATTCATGTACTTGATTTAAATATTATTCTTCATCTATATGTTAGTAGTAATATACATGTTTATAAAGATACTGGATAAAATAGTGTTATTTTTTAACAAGACCCAGAATTTCCTTTAAATAAAATGTAACATTTGATAATATTTATATCTATACGTGTAATATATTTTTACATAATAAAATAAACCGTAAAATTGTGAGTAAAATTTAGCAGCTGACATTAAATAAAAATGTAATTTGTATTAGTATATATGTATCATTATTAGCATAAACAAAAACCATTTAAAGAATTTTTTTAAATAAATTCGCATTATTGATAATAATTTTCCACAAAATATTTCGATTGAAAACTAAAAAAATATTGTATTTTGATACAGTTATTCATAAATTTATTTATTAAAATTAATTTTATGCTTCGCAATATTTACTAATTCTTAAGTATAATAAATATTAAAAGGAATAAACATACCATGCATGCGTCCTCTGTTCCTGGCTCCGTCAGATGACCGGATAACAAAAGTTAACATACACAGCACAACAATCCTCAGAGAACACACAGTTTCCAAAACACCTCTCTTCATTCTTTCTTGAACATTTGCACAGCCTCATACTCAATTCGACAACCAAGAAGAAATGACGATAATTTCAAGTTGCACAATCCTCTCTTAGCTAGAAATCGTCAATAACACCCGAATCATGCTGGTGGATCAAACGAAAACAAAAGAAAGCGACAGTTTATCCACGAAGTCAAATAAATCAAAAAAGGAACTAAAAACAGTGTCCCCTGTAGATGACTTTTCTCTGCGCTTTTGTGTGTGCTTTGCAGGAAAGTGACAAAGCAGGGGCTAAAAAAGGAAACGAGCACAGGCAAGTAAAACGTGACTGCCGGTGGTGAATCGACGGTGCTTGGCGAGAAAGCAGTAGGGGTTGATTCGAATCTGTTTGCGCCAGGAGCTGTTCTGGCAGGGGAAAGAGTTCATCCGAAGCTTTTATAGCTGTGTAGTGACTCTGGTGGTGGATAAAGGAACGTTCCTGTTCTACCCACACCCTGGTTCTCGTGCTCATTTGTTCAGGGAGGGATATCTGTTTCTAAAAGGGGTTAAAAACCTCCATGCAGCAGTGTTTTAAGAATATTAAGTGCTTTGAAACACGCAAAGATATAAATATATATGATAATACGTATTTACAACATTGCTTCGTTCACATCGTAGGGAATAATAATTTTGGATAATTTATTTTCATGAACACTAAGTTAATTAACGACATTTATTAATTTAAATTATTTATATGAGTATAACGTTTATTTCAAGTAATAATATTTTATTTAACGAAACATTTTAGAGTAGAATATTAGCATAGCATATTAAACAGCATGTATTTGTTTTAATAATTAATCTCGTTTTCAAATGCTTCCTTTAGCTCATAAAATTGTAAATCTAACTTAATTAGACAATTTGCAAGCATTATTGTCTAATTACTGGTTTGAAATATTATTTTAAGTTTTAATAACTAGTGAAATAGTTATAATAATAGTTATAATTTTTTTTTTTTTCTTTCTAATGCAGCTGGCAAACATAGACAGCGGTCTTGAATGCCTTAAGGCAAGCGCTGCACAGACGTTACTCACTTTGCATTGCCCAGGGGCGCGTGTAACTTGAAGATAAGCCACGGACGCTGAGTAATAATGCCCCGCAACGCTCTACGATCGTATTAGACCGGGACCTACTGGTTTAAAAGTGGATTCGAACCACTACAAACAACCATGGCACCGCCGGACTCGAACCCCTGAAACCTGTGGTACCGAGCACCAGAGCGCTAGCCACTCGGCCCATTCAGGACCTATAATAGTTATAATAGATTTATTTATTTTATAAAATTGTAATTGTTTGTTAATTAATGCAGTTTAAAATCTTTTATGTAAAAAAATAACATATATTTTTTATTTCTTAATAGGTAAATTAACAGATATAATAAACTTTCCAGTAATTGTCATTAATTTCATATCATAATTATTAATAATTGCATAAACAAATTTACCGTAAATTTAACAATTTCAATACTAAAGTTTAAAATAAATTAACCTACATTTTAACCAGTCTTAGCATTTTTATATTATTTGTTATAAATTTTCTGAAAGTAATTTAAATTTTTAACAGTAGTCCTTTTTTTCCAAAATGATATTGAAATTTATTGTTTTTAATTAAATATTATTTCTAAGTAATAGTTTTTGATATTGATAAAAAAAAATAATAAAATTTATCTATAAATTATTTTAATTTCAATATTATGAAACCATTAAAATTTTAATTAATAAATCGTTTAACAAAATAAACTTCAAAATATTTAATGTTGTAGTTTTTTTATAAATTTTAAAATAAATTATGGTAGAATGAATGAAATAAATATAAAATAATATTTAGTTCATTTGAAATAGATTAAATATAACGCTTCATAACAGATTTGCTGAGTCTTTAGAAACATTATTTCTACTTGTAATATATTTAGAATTATTTAATATATATTTAATATATTTCACAATACTACCTTTTTTATTCTAATGTAGTTTCCTTAATTTAATTTTAATCTAGTTTAATTTCTTAAATAGTATAGATTAATACTTTACAAAGCATTTTTAAATAAATTAAATTTTATTTGTAATAATCTAAGCATTTTGGTAGAAATACATTAAACATTTCAACTGTGGACAATATTTATAATAATTTTTAATAAAATTTATTGTGAAAGAAAAACTATTTATTTAATTAAATACTCAATTTTTAAGTAGTACTTCCTACTAAATTGATGCTTCATGATTTTTTTTTTTTTTTTATAATTATTTTTTTAAAATAAAATGAGAAATGACAATAATATAAATTTTAGTATTTAATATATTATTTAATAAAACTAAAAGTACAATACAAAAATATGAAAAAAAAATTTATTTTAATTTTTTTATTATGATTTTTAATTTTTTTTTTGCATATTTTTCCTATTTGTTATAAGGAAGAACAACAACTATACAATAGTCATTTCAAAATATAGCGGTATCTGAAATTCCTACTTTACCTACATTTTCCTGCATTGTTCACAGCTGTAAAAGTTGTTTCTCCCTTCACTCATGATCTATTGGAAAAACCATTATTCGTTAAAAATTCCTTCAATTGACAATTTATGATTTGCGTTGTTTTCCTTTTTCAAATTTGATGTTCTTTTGAAATGTATCCTATAATTTTCAATGCATATTATATATAATTGCATGCATTTTTATATTTTTATTATTGACATATTATGCATTTTATATTTAATTTTTCATTGTAAGCATGGAATGTGAAACAAAGAAAATATATTTGCATTTGATTTAACATGATTCTATTTTAATAAGTTTTTTTTTTTTTTGTGTGTGTTATATACAGTAATAGAAAAGTGTTTGGGGTTTTAATAATTAAAAACATCACAGACAAAATTTTAAAATGTTTATAATTTACAGAATCAGAAATTATAGCATTTTTAAGTATAATGAAATCCAGCTACTTAATTAAATTTATATTAAAATAATTTCTCAATTATTTATTAGCGTCAACGGAATTTGATTTCTTCTATTTTTAAGTTTTAAGTTAAAAGTTTTTTTTTTGCATAAATTACTATTTGTCTAGACACTGTAATCAGGACTAGTGAATGCAAAGATTAAAATAAAAATGTGTCTGAAGATTAAATGCCAATGTATATGGTACTAAGTGAGTTTCCAACATTTTTTTCAATATTTATAATCTTTAACTTACATGATTAAAAAAATTACCAAATATTACACCAAAATTACAAAAAGAGAGAGAGAGAAATTGCTGAGAATATTTTCCAAAAACATTAGAAAGTCTGAGATCTAAAAAAATATTTTAATGATTCTAAGTCTTCACTTCTCATTTACTTTTATACAAGTCTACAATAATGTTCTGCTTAGAACTTTTGAAAATTTGGAAATCATCCCAAAGCTCTATCTCTTCACATCTATTTTAAACAAATCTAGTAAGCAAATGACTACCGATAATTTATCATATACATTTATTATTTTTTATGTACATCATTTAAAAAAATGCATCATACTATATATACATAATAATGCCAAGAATGCAGAAAATATTATTTTCCTCAATATTGGAAAAGCTAAATTTCTAATAGTGCAAAAATTTTAAGATGAATATATTTTCACATGTCATTTACCATTCTAGAAATCTACCAAAAGTGCACTTTAGAACCTTTGAAAAATCACCTCAAATGGCAAGAGATTTGAGAGATTTGTCTCTGACCACCTACTTTAGACAAGATAAGACTCACAAATGTCTGGAACAGTGACTGCAAAGACTGATTCGAGCGTGTGACTGTGCCATCAAGTTGGCAAAAATATATTACAAAAGAAGAAATACTGGTTGAAAATATTTTCCAAAAACATTAGAAGTCTGAGAAAAAAAAAAATTTTTTTTTGAGGATATTATCTACGTCTTCAATTGGCATTTACATTTGTATAAATCTACGATAATGTTCTATTTGGAACCATTGAAATTTTTGGAAATCATCCCAAAGAGCTATCTCTTCGCATTTATTTTTAAGCAAATATAGTAAGCAAAAGACTACCGGTAATTTGTTTTTATAAATTTATTATTTTTTTTATTTCCATTATTTAAAATCATATTATTTATATAATAACAATGCCAAAAATATTATTTGCAGCAATATTAGAAAATCAAAATTTCTAATAGTGAAACATTTTTAAGATGAATATATCTTCACTTGCCATTTACCGTTTTAGAAATCTACCAAAAGTGCACTTTAGAACCTTTGAAAAATCGCCTCAGAGATTTGTCTCTTCCCATCTACTTTAGACAAAGATAAGACACAAAAGTCTGGAACAGTGACTGCAAAGACTGATGCGAGCGTGTGACTGTGCCATCAAGTTGGGCCACCCTCTTACTAGGCCAAACCTTTAATGCTATGCGGAAGACTTAATGTCCTCTTTGCACGAACGACACGATATCGATTTAGTCTTCTTATTCTAGTTCTATTCGTTTTTCGGGGGAGGATAAGGTCTTCTATTGGGTTTTCGTCCCCCCATCTACCCAAAGGTTCTTATTTTAGGAGGGGGAGGGCGAGGGGAAGGAACTTCTATGAGAAAAGTCAGATTTAACGATAGAGGACTATGTCATAAAATGAGATCAGAAGTCTTGCTTAAGTGTTATGGACGGATTTCTTCATTTGGGCTGGTAGCCTGGAAATCAATCGGGGAAATACTCTTGTTTTGCTGCAGAACAAGGAAATTACTTATGTTAATAGCGAGCCATGGATCAGACTTTTCACGCACACGGGCCATTACATGCGCAAGATTGGAAATTGCATATTTTATGGTCGCTATCATATATCAAATTGATTTATTTTTATCTTATAGATTATGAATAACTTAACATGGTTTAATTTGTTATATATTCTGATAGAATTTTTAAAGGGCTATTTTTAGTACAAAAATTTTCATATCAAGAACTAAAATACTTTATGAAGAAATGGTTTATTTCATAATTCCTTTCTGTTCAATGTACACTTATACTTCAATTTATTAAACAGGATATAACGGAATTCTTGAGGAAGATTTCTGATTTCATAGTAAGAAATATGAAAGTATATCATACACGTTATTTTAAATTTAATTTACTGTAATATTTCACTACACTTTTAAACATGCAATAATTATATTAACCTACAATTTTGATATGAACCTATCGAATATCCTTACACATAATATCCCTTAATTTTTTTTATTGAAATAAACTATATTTAAGGTGGAGCTTTTTAATAAACGTTTATATAAACCAAAATGTTTTTGTTTTTAAGTGTCTTTTTAAATATTTAGTGAAAAATTTATATATTATATTTAAAATTATACAGTGGTTAATTTTAAAAGAAAGTTGACCTTGTTTATATTGTGCATGCCAATGACAAAGATAAAGGGCAACTTCCTAAATGCTATATCTTATTTTCTTTAATAATTTACCCGAAAAATCAAATGACTATTTTTGCAATTATTTGCCATAATCCAGTATTGATTGGGAACAGTAAATTTAGTATTGTATTTCGCATAGTTTTGTTGAAAAATGTTTTAATGAATTTTTATTTAAAAAATTCCAATTATTATCATATTTTTTCCACTAATCAAGGTGAAAGTGTTTTGAAGAAATTCAAGTGAAACAATTATTTAATATCCTTGAATTTAAATTTCTTCAAATCTTTTTTTGTATTTAAAACTTCATTCTACATTAATGATAAAATCTTCAATTTAAAACGAAGCTGTTTAAGCTGGTTAGCTGTTTAATAATGGTCCACAAAAAAAATTAAAACAAATTACTTTAATTTAACTCATGACTGAATGTAAATAAAACTTGCTGACGAATTCTTGAGATAATTGAATTTCAAAATTTTCAAACTCAAAATAATCAGCTAAGCAACGAAATAAATTTGATTATTTTGTCCAATGAACATTTCCTAAATCAGAAAAGAATTAATTTTTAATTTTATTTATTCCAACATTTACAGATTTCTTTCTCTGAATAAAATAAGATATAATTTAGAAATCAAAAAAAAACTATTTAAAATAAAATAACAAAAAATGACGAGTAGTGACAAAAACGACAAAATGAAATGTAATTTATTTTGTTTAAAATTTTACTAATTTAATTTTTATGAATATATAAATGAATGCAGAGTATTCATGATTTGAAATTAATTCAAAAGTTTCCATCATTGCTGTTTTGATAATATAGTAATAAAAGTGTTTAAAAAAAAAATTATCAGCTATTAAATATAGGTGAGTTTTTATTAGCTATTAATAGAGCTATAAAAAGTTATATAATGATGTATTTTCATATTTAATGTAAAATCAATACACACGGAATGTCATAAAAATCTTTAAATCTTGATCTTCATATGTATGTAGAATAACTTCAGCCAATTAGTTAAAGCTCCTTCTTTATTTAAATTCATATAGGTTTTTTTCCCAATAGCTATATATGTTTATAGTTTGTTTTTCTAATTATAATAATTAATTAAGGCATTTTGTGGCACTGTGATTTTATGAAGTCAATGGAAAATTACACTAACGGCATCAAAATAATGTTAATGATTTTTAAATACAATGCGTTTAATGGTTAAAATGAAAAACAATAGGACAGCGTGAATATTGTATATTTTAATGTACTTAGGATGTTATTTTATACATTAATTTTATTTATTTTTTTAAAGTTTATATTTGAAAAAGGAGCGTTTACTTTTCTTTCCAATTACTTCTTTGAAAAAGAATGTTTAATGATCAGGCCATCTTATTATTTTTTTCAAATTTGGAACAAAACAAATAATTCGATAAAAGTACACATATTTTAATTAAGTACGTGATGATTGTACTGTGTTTTTTATTAAGCAAGTATGAACGTAGATAAAGTTTATTTTCTTTTATTTTAAATAAACGATAAATGAGTAATAAAATTGAATTTTAAGCATTTTTAATGATGCAATGTTTTTTCTTTTTATTATTATGACATTTAATTTATTATGATTATTATTATGTTATTAATTTATTATGTTATTTACTTTTTCGATACCTCAAATAAGAAAGCTTCTTTGATGAAATTAATATATATTAGTGTTAAAATTGTGAAAATAAAAATAATTGGTAACACATAGTTTTAAATTTTAAATAAATCCTAAACCAAAAATTTATTTTGAATCTCTAGCAAAGACATTATTGCAGTACATTTCTTTAAAATATAGAAATATACTACAATAGTGCTACATAGTATATTTCTATTTACTATTTGTAGTATATCTCTATAAAAAAGCAGTAGATTTTATTCCAATAGTTTACACTAAAAAGTACTTATGATATATTATATTAGTTGATAAAATACTGCAAAATGAAATATTTTATCATGAGTATAAGTACAAATGAGAATACTACAACAATTCACTTCTAAGTAATTCAGCATTTATACAGTATATCATATCTAGAAATGGCATCAAAAGAAAAAACATATATTTTACCCAATGTATATTTTTCATAAAGCAACACATCTAAAGAATACGATGTGAACGATGCCTTGATTCTATCTAAATCATAAACCCAACATTTATATCGATTCTCTGGTAAAAACTTTACTATTTGTAGTATTTTTCCATTAAAAACAGCAGTAGATTTTATTCCAATAGTTTACACTAAAAAGCACTTATAGTTAGGATATATTATATTATTTGATAAAATACTGAAAAATGAAATCTTACATCATGAGTACAAGTACAAATGAAAATACTTAAAACAGTTCACTTCTAAGTCATTCAGTATTTATACAGCATGTCATATCTAGAAATAGATGCATCAGAGAAGAAAAAAATATTTCAACCCAATGTATATTTCTCGCAAAGTAACACATGTAAAGAATACGACGTGAACGATACCTTACCCGCAGTGGATTGTATGTAAATCATAAACCAAAAATTTATTTCTAGTAAAAGCTTTACTGTTTGTAGTATATTTTTATAAAAACCGCAGTGTATTTTATTCCAATAGTTTACACTAAAAAGTACTTATAGTTAGGATATATTATATTAGTTGACAAAATACTGAAAAATGAAATCTGATATCATGGGTACAAGTACAAATGAAAGTACTTAAAACAGTTCACTTCTAAGTCACTCAGCATTTATAAAGTATATCATATCTAGAAATAGCACCAGAGAAGAAAAATATATTTCACCCCAATGTATATTTCTCGCAAAGCAACACATCTAAAGAATACGATGTGAACGATGCCTTGATCGTATGTGACCCGCATCTCTGACTATCTTGCCTTTTGGCGACCACACTGGTAACAAATAGCACAGACATTGCTAAATGATACTTGGAATTCCACCCTCGTGCACTTAAGTGGCTTTATGTCGTTCTTCGCTTTATACGTGGAGGAAAAAAATCTTACGTATGTATTCCCAACAACTAGTCTACGAATCGTCACTGCTATGTGATATCATTAAGTCAGTGACGTTTACATGGATCCCAGAGAAAATAACAGATAGGCGATAAAAGGTATTCAAGTGAGTGTGGTAAGATTTTCCAGTGAAGTGGTGATATGTTCTTTAGTCTTTTTGCCTTTTGCATTTCAGAATTGGGTTTCTTTTGAAAAACAAAAAGCAAAACCTTTGAAAAACTTTTTGGGGTATCAAGATTCAGGATCGTAAAGTGTTCCTTTTGGATTTCTGTATTAAAATTTAATATATTATTTATTTATTTATTTTTAAATCATGAATAGGTTAGATGTGATATTTTAAAAATGTATTTTTTTTCTGACTAAGATTAATTTTATCATCAAAACTATTTTATGTTTTCAAAACTATTTTATGTGTTATATATTTATCTATAAGAAATTGAATTATAAATAAAATAAATAAATTAAATTAAAATTTATTTGATAAAAGTAGGCAATGGTAGATTTTACAGCGAAATGATGATAATATGTTTTGTAATACATCTAATTTTTTAGATTTAGAAATTGATTTAATTTTTGCATTTGAAAATTGGTTTGATTTTTTGCATTTAGAAATTGGTTTGATTTTGAAAAAAAATATTATAATACATGTTATTATTGTAAAAAATATTATGAAGTACCTAAGGGACATAAAATTAAATAGACCATATTAATTTTTTTATTATTCGTGAATAAATTTCCATACCATTTGTAAATGGCGTGTTTATTTTTATTTTTTCCATAGAATAAAATTTTCTAAAATTCTATTTATAGTATCTTTGAATGCTATTCATAAAAAATTATTGAAATATGACTTAAAACTTAAATCACAGATAAAATAAAAATAATAATTTTTGTAAAGTAGAAAACAACTTCTAATATAAAGTTTACATTTATCGTATTTTAGAAAAAATAAATGTTAAGCATTGTTATCATGCATAAGGTATAAATACGTTATTTACGCTTTTATACGCGGAAGCAAAAAATACAAATTATATTTTCGAACAACCGATGAATTATTACAGTTATATGGCATCATTAGGTGAAAATGTTTACTAAGAGTAATAAAAAGGGGGAAAACATTAGTGATGGAAATTATATGCTAATGTGGTTAGATTTTACGGAGAAGTAATAATATTATTTGCAATATACTTACCTTTTGAATTTGAAATTTAGTATACTTTTGAAATTGGAGAAATAATTATACTACGAGAATAAGATTTAGGATTGAAAACAGTTGAGGAATATATAATTTCCTTTTTTCCAATAACTATTTTCCTCTGACAAAATAAATATGCAATTTCTTTACAATTATTGTAAATCATGCTATTTTATCTCAGAAATATATATTTCTGAGATATTTATTCAATGCAAAATTAAGTAAAACCAAATAAACAATTTTCTGCTAAAATTTTTCAAAGAAAATCTTGGGACATTATTTAATAACATAACTGTTATATATAATTGTTCATGTATTAAATTTATTTATTGTTTTTTTGTATATTTTCTCTTTATGCATAAAAGATGCCTAAACGTATGTATTCTCAGTAGCTAAGCTACGAAACGTCAGTTCTATGTTATATCGTTGAGTTAGTGATATTTACAGTTTAAACAAAATAATTCATTAACGATAAAAATAAGTACTCTGTATCTATCAGTATATATGGTGAGAATTTCAGATGGACACGCGAAAAAGTTTGTACTTTTGGAGTTATTAATTTGTCAAAATAATCTGCTTTTAAGAAGATATTGCAAAATATAGTGAAAAATATCATTAAATGTCACCATTTGACAATTTTTTAGTTTAAGTTAAAAAAAAAAAAAACGTTTCGGATGTCCATGAATATATTTTTTTTTATTTTATCAATAATTAAAACTAATATTTTAAAAAATTACTTTGCAATTGAATATATTCGAAACATTGCTGCCTACACCTTATGTATACATATATATATATATAGTTTTTAATAAATTATTTCAGATTTGTGTAAAAAATAAAATAATGATATATTTATATAATAAATAGAATTACAGTTTAAATAGTATAACTAAAATATTATAAAATAAAATTTGTGTTATTTGTCCTAGAAGCTCTAAATTGTCACATTTATTGGATTACAAAAATATAAAACCTAGGGTTAATGGAAAATACAAATTAACAGAACATACTCGTTTTTCGTAAATTTATGTCTCGAAATGGGTTTAGAAGTCTTTAAATGCTTAGATTATCCTTTATTTAGGTGAAATTGTAATGTTTAGCAAAGCTACAGAATATTTTTATTGAATTGAAAAGATATTCAAGAAAGTATGACACCGTTTACAATATGTCATCAGTATCATATTAAATAGATATACAAATGAAAGAGGTTTTTCAGAGGAATGTTAATAAGATATAAATAAGAGCCAGATATTAATGATTTTGTTTAAAATTGTGGAAAATCACAGCTTTTTCCATCAAAATAATAATATCACCAAAATTATGGATTATATATAATAACTCTATCAAAAAACAAATGACTTATTTAAATTCTTATAAGATGAAAAGAAAATAACTATTAGATTAAAATCTAGATCCCAATAGCTCAAATACGACATACAAAACAATTTAATTATATTTTTTCATATTTTATTTTATTTTAATTTCACAATATTTAGTTCTTGTTGAATTTGCAATATTTGTTAATTCTAATAATTTATTATATCTGTATCAGGTACCAATGTGGCTATTGATAGGGTATGACAAGAAAAATAATGTAAGGAAATGTATCCACATAGCCAAACAGTTTGTTAAAATCTTATTAATAAACTTCTCACCATGCACAATTTTAAAAAAATTTGAAAAGTTGTGATTTTAAAATTTTTATTTATTTAAATTTAATGATATTTAGCCAAAACCATGAATTCCACAATGTTTTATAAATTAGGCACAAATGAAAAAAATAGGCTCATTTTATATCTGGAAAATATACAAAGTGGAAATACACCATACATACAAGACAACAATGTTTCATGATGGCAATTTAGTGCTAAATTCTGTGCCAAGGCCATTCGAAGACCCTGAAATTTGCAAGACTTCACCGTAGAACATTCTAACCAATATCAGTTGGGTTGCAAATATAAACGCACAATTGTTTCCAACCAAGGTAATTTTCCATCAAACAAGTTCTATGCTCTGCATTTTACTAGTCTTGTAGCATAATGGAATCATGAATTACAGCTGTGTAAGTAACAGTTGAATCAAGAATATCGCTTCTATATATTGAGCAATAACGGTATCTCTCAGAACGATTTATATAGACTAGTGCAGCCATCTAAATAGATATATTTCCGAACACTGAAATCCATCTAAATTTGTATATTTCATGGATATGATTGAACTAAATCGTTCTCAGGGCTGACACCAAACCAACATTTTTCGTGAGTTTATTTACAAACAAAATCTGCACTCATCAGTAAATATTACAGACCATCCTTGTCTAGAATTCCATCTGGCTTGTGTGGGTGCTCAATTAAATTGTAATGCATGAAGACTGATATAAGGAGTACACAAGTGATTTTGCATGTAACGATCTTGAGTTGGATTTGTTTAGTGATTCTGTGAATTTTTGCGATTAATTTCAAATCGTACTCTCGACTATACCTTCTAGAAGCATATTCTTTTCATAGAATGTATTTCATGGTCTTTTAATTACAGATGGGCCCAAATAAAGTAGATTACTACATAGTTGAACTCTGTCAACTTCGATTTGTCCAATTATTCGCCATCAAAGATTTTTCAATAATTGATGGGAAGTACTCATATCTAAAGCATGACTATCTTGAAAACGAGATACATAATTTATATCTACAAAAACCATAAGCGGTCTTAAAATTCAGATTTCTGACACCTCTTTCATTTGACTATGCCGTCTAGAAGAAGAACTTATTTCACCATCTTTTAATTACAAATGGTGTCATATTAAACCACAGTACTACACAGTTGAACTCTGTGCAACTTATATCTGTGCAATAATTCGTAATCAAAGATTTTTCAATAATTGATGTGAAGACTTTTTAAATTTTTATTTACAAAAAAGGACTGTCTTATACTCAGATTTCTGTTGCCTATTAACGTTAAGTGCTAGTGGATACACTGATTTAGATACTTTTTTTGATAAAACTTTAGATTTAGTGCAAATTATGCAATTTTGCTTATTTTTCAATTTTTTTCATTATGTTTCCTTATAATTTGTAAATTAATGTATATGCAAATATTTAGCATCATATTAGTGCTAAAAATTTACTTTGTTGATTTTACTTTGAATAAAGTGCAACTTGATTTTTAAAATTCGATGTGTTTTTATCGTTATGTGAATGCATATTTACATTGCATAAACTTGAATATTATATTTCCTTCCATAATTCAGTTGAAAGGAAAATTAAACATTGCATTTGTTCGAAACAAAACAATTTAACTAGAGCATGAATGGCGACTGTTTGGCATAGACAAATATCCACCGTCGCCATTTATGATTTTTGTTCCTTATTCAGAGTTATGTTTTTCAATTTTGTGAGTGTCTTATGATAAAAGCTATGCACAAAACGGAAGTTCATGTATGGATGCTTTATACTGATCAGTGAAATGTTTGAGAGCTTTTAGCAAATGAAGGCCAAAATACATAAAGAATCAGTAATGTGCATTATCTTTTCACTCGCTTCCAATTCGACCGTTATGCAACAGTGAAAAAGATCACGTGACGCAAATGTCATTCCTTTCCTTTTTCGCGGGGTTTTTCAATCTTCTTTGTCTTCCTTTTCTTTAGAATTTCTGCATATTTTTTTTTTTTTATCATTCCTTCTGAATTATTTACGCAGACACAATACCTTTATGAATGTCCAATGTGCTTTCATTGAATTCACGTTCCGAAGTAATAATAAAAAAAAATGCAGTATGTGGAAACGAGGGGAAAAAAAAGAAAGAAAGGCAACAAAGAAAAAGGAACCTTAAAGGAAAGAAAAAAAAATAATCGTGTTCGTCAAAATATTTCTTTTTGTATTCCACGTGCAAAGCGCCAATGAGAAGTCAAGTCTCAAAAATGGTTGTTTATAGCGACAATGGCATTAGTGCGTTTGAAACCTAGAGGCAAAAGTGTAAATCTTCTGGAATTTCTGTAGTTATCCACCATTTCAAATGACTCTTTAAATGGAGTGATTAAACATAACAAATCTTCCATATTACAGAAAAAAAGAATATGCAATAATAATATATTAAAAATAGGCTAAAATAAGAAATTACTCCAATTTACAAAAAAAAAAATAATAATAATAATTAATAATAGTCACTATAGCTTAAATAAAATTATAAGTTTGACAAGTAATTTTTTAAATTAATTTTTTAATTATTTTTTAAAATTTAATTTTTTAATTTTTGTTTTATGATTTCTTTACTTATTTTTTATATATTTTTTATTTTCATTTTATTTTATTTAATTTTAAAAACTAAGGAAAGTAATACACATGCCTAGATTTCATAAAGACTTCAAAAAGAGTTTATAGTACTAGCACAATTAAAAGTCTGAAAATAATTATTTTAATGTTATTGTACGCCAAATGTATAGTAAATAATAAACAGGAAAATAAATTAAATAAATGGTTTATATATAATTATATTTTTTTAATATAGTATTTTGTTTCCATATAAATATATATAGGGACGTTTATAATTGCTAAGAGACTTATTAAATTATGTATAATTTATAACAATAACGGATTTATAACTAAATTTTCTGAACTAAATTTTCAATTTTATATTATTAAAACTTGTGATAAAACATGTAGATTACAGCTCGACGCCCACAACACATACATTTATTGGAAACATACATTCCACATTTACAACATACATACATTTATTGGATACATACATTTATTGAAATAAATAGAGTTTATTTTAAAAATAAAAATTTTTTAGCTATTTAAATAAAAAAATATATATAATAATATAGTTGTTATGGCCCAAAGTGATTCATAACAAGTTCCTCAGATATAAGTAATTAGTTAAAATTGAAAGAATATTGACAAAAAAAATCTGAACCAAAAATCTGATAAAAATATTCATAATAACATAAACATTAATTTGAATAATATAACCCATTTCTAAGATGTGGAAAAAAATTTACATTATAATTTCATTATATTAGTACTGATACACAAAACATTATTACTTTTTCATATAGTGAGTACTTTTATCATTACAATCGTTAAAAACAGATGCATATTTTTTTAAAACATACATATATTGATCTAAAATTTAAAACCAATTAGGATTTTGTATACTTGATATAACCTTTGAGGTATAATATCTGAAGTATCAACAGATCTCAAATGGACCAATCCGCCATTTTCAAACCTCTGTGACTCCCACCATTTTTCTTGCGACATCCGAATCCAGCTAGTATGGGGAAGGAAAACAAAACTAAGGAACTTACATTGCATTCTCTTTTGTTTTTCTGCGGTACGCGGGGAATAAATGCATGAACAACTCACTTGGAAGAGCTCGCCACATTTTAGCCTTCGAACCATAATCTAGAACTCTTCTGCATACTATATATCTTGATATATGCATTGATAGATATTCGGAAGCTCTATGTATGTACATGGATATATATATGCGTATATATATGTCTTCGTGTATTGTCTTTGTCTGCTTATTGTGTCTTCACACCCTATTTTTATTCCTTTTGTTCCTTTTCTTATTTCTTTTCATATTCTCATGTAAGTGCCTTAATATATTTCTGTGTGTTATGGTGCAAAAACGTAATACATTCATGAATAATAATTTCACAAAAATACATATTTATAAGGTCTAAAAGTTACAAAAACGTTATTATCTAACAAAATAAGTTGAATTTGACTGGTTTTACTAATACTAAGAAAGTTTCAGTTTTACAATAGTCTTGAAATGAGATAAAAGTTCTTTAGTTAAAAAGAAATTTACATACGTTTTAAAATTCAGTTGTAATCGATATTGATACCTTTTAAATAATTTTAATATCGCATTAAAAAATTCTTTATTCCACAAGTTACAGACAGGAAAGCTTTGGCTAGCGTCTGAAACAATTTGTTTCATATTGGATTTTAATATTTTGCTTTTCACATTTAAGAACACAGATGACATATTTCTAGCTATTTGTCATTTAAAAATAAGCTGTGTATTTAATAAATACATTTTTATAAATTTTAAAAGTTACAAAAACGTTATTATCTAACAAAATAAGTTACATTTCACTGGTTTTACTAATAGTAAGAAAGATTCAGTTTTACAGCAGTAGTGATATGAGATAAAATCGATATTGCTACATTTTAAATAATTTTAATGGCACTTTTAAAAATTCTTTTTGCCACAAGTTACCAGTATCACACAGAAAAGCCTTGACCATCGTCTGAAACAGTTTATTTTACATTGGAATTTAATATTTTACTTTTCACATTCAAGAACATAAACGACATTTTTTTAGCTTAAAAAATAAGCTGTGTTTTCAGTATTATATTGTACCTTAGATTATTTGACTTTATTCAAATAAAACTAGATTATTTTGTTGAAAAATTCAGTAACATTAGTTTTTAAATTGGAAAATAATTTTTGAAAGTTGGTACAAAAAAATTCCTCGTGGTTATTTACAAAATCTGAGGCAAAAAGGAAAAAAAATTCATTGTAATAGAAAACATTCCTTGCATGAGATCCATACACCATTTTATCTTCAAGACATACATTTGTTATTATGTCCTATCCATCTTTATTTATTCCATTAATCCTTGACGTTAACGTCTGATGCATAATTAATAAGTCACCTAATGGAGAACTATTAGAAGTAATTACAAAGCTATTATAATTAATTATTAAATTATTTGTTATTGTAGTAATATATAATTAACAACTATCTTATTAGAAAGTAGTATTTCAAAGGACAAATTTGAGGGTTTTTATGTTAGTGCCATAATTTTTCCATATATGTATAACTTTAGCTTATTAATTCAATACGAAAATGTTATGCAAAATAGTTAACATTTGCATAATAATTTGAAAGATTAAAATATATAAATAAATTTATAATAAAATGGGAACCACCGAAATATAATGCCGAATTTACATTCTTGCTGAGTCTAGGCACATACATATATAAAGGAAAATCCCAGAAAGGTTGAAACAATACCTCCCATAACTTCAATATTTTTAAAATTTAAAACCGTACTATAGTGAATCAGAATTGATCGAAACCAGACTATGAAAGGCATTGTTGTGTTAAATTGTCTTTATAACGAAACTTTGAAATTTATAACGAATATACTTTCAGGTCAATATAATATATGAGAATATTTTAAAACGTGATATTACATATGTTTGCTAATTTTGTTAATGTAATGGTAAATTTTTTCTTTGGTCAAACGATTTCTTTCTTTCAAAAATTTATATAGTAAATAACATAAGGTTATAAAGGTAATAGAATAAATATTTTTTCTTATATTTGTCTCTTATATAGTTTAATATAAAACTTTATATAACCAATCTTATTTTCACCTGGAATAAAAGTTACTACAGCATGCATATAAAAATAATACGAGCATAATAAATATTTATGGCTAATAAAATTATTTTAAAAAGAAATTCATACCGAATAAATTTCGATATTTATAGTAAAATAAATTAAATTTCTGAAATTTTTTAATTTTAAAATATTTACTTAATTAAAATATTCCTTTACTTTACAAATAAATAACTCAATAGCATTTTTACTTGATTAAATATATATTTAATTAATATTTACTTAATTAAAACATTCCTTTACTTTATAAATAAATAACCTAATAGAATGTTTACTTATGCAAATAATAGTTTTTTATTTTCAAAAATTGCTAGTTCTAAACTAAAAACGAAAATTTTAATCAAAATGTAGGGAATATATTTTAAAAGTTCCTTTTAATTTGTGAATTTCAAGATGAAATAGATGTAATCCCAACAGTCCCAAGAGATAAAACCAATTATTTAGAAGTGTACTAGTGCGACTACAAAACAATTTCAAATGTGAGTACTGGCATGTAATTTAGTGATATTCACTCAGTTAAAAAGCTTTTATTTATATTTGTGTAAAGAGTAAACCAACATTTTTAATAATTATTTTTAAACGAATTTGTTTGAATTGTAAAATTCATTAGTTTGGAATAAAATGAACTCAGGTGTGTTATAAAAACCAACAATATCATTTTAATGGAATTAATTTTCAAATTTTAATTAAATAAACTTAAATATTACTTTTTTTATCAAATACAGGATCTTGAATTTGTACAGTCTTTAAATTCAATGAAATTGTTGATATTTTTAAGTGGAAATATTTTTTTCATGTATTGCTGATTTTTCTAGAGGTCATTTCAGTTTGTCCTTATACTTTTAGACTCTATGGAGATACGATTTGAAAATTTAACGAATTATGTGTTTGGAAATTTTAAGGATGTCATGCTCTCTGATTCAGTTCTTTTCCTGTAAACTCATACAAAAACTAGTAAGAACACGATATTTTATAAACTCCCTGATACATAACTAATGAGATTCTTTTCAGGTAAAGTTGTTTTGTTATCGAAATACAACAAAAAATGCATATAAATTTTTAAATTAAACATTTCTTTAAACTTCAGAATTAACTTTTTCGGTGCATTTTTATTTTTATGACCATAACTTACATATGTACAGTTTTATAGATATCTATTAATTTATAATTTTTTTCTTCCTGTATTTATTATCTATTATTTTCTTTCAATATTTAGTTTATATACAATTAGATTTTCTATTATTTGTTCTGTTATATTTTCTTTGTGGTTTGTGGTTACACATAGATATATTTATATTTATATGCAATTTCTGCATGGATATCTTCATTTCATTGATTATGAAGGATTTTTTAGCAAAACGATATATACATGGTTGCATTTCACTAATTAAATAGAGTTTAAAAATGAAGATATATCAACTATTCGTTTTCACTTCATCTGTTTTAGTTTAAGATTTAAAATTTAAACAATTACCATTAAATCTATACTAGCATCAAGAGTTACCATCTACCAAATTTATCAAAGTGAATTCTTCTTTGGAAACAAGATTCAACATTAAAAACATTGAACTTTTAGTTTAAGATTGAAAAGTAACTGAAGGAAACACCATTTGAACTCTAAAAATATGCATTATAATAATTAACTAGAGTTTAAAAATGAAAGTATTAAAACTATTCATTTCACTTCATCTTCTTCTCGTTTATGATTTAAAAACGTAAACAATTACCATTAAATCCATTCTAGAATCAAGAGTGACCATCTACCAAATTCACCTAAGTTAATCCTTTTTGGAATACAAGACTCGGATTAAAAACTATTGATCTTTTATTTGAAGATTGAGAAAGTAACGGAAGAAAACCATTTGAACTTAATAATTATGCATTAGATAATATACCGAAGTATTTTATATATACAAATATATATTACAATAATTAACTAGAGTTTAAAACTATTTGAATTATTTGTTTTCCCTTCATATCATTTAGTTTAAGATTTAAAAACGTAAACAATTACCATTAAATCTGTACTAGCATTAACAGTTACCCCCCTACAAATTTATCAAAATTAATCCTTCTTGAGACAAAGTTCAGCAGAAAAAACCATTGATCTTTTATTTGAAGTTTGAAAAAGTAACGGAAGAAACACCATTT